>JAQIWH010006219.1:0-13203 GCA_034695005.1 Cryptops parisi
GCCACGTAGGCCTTTTCTCATGGTTTTCTTTTTCCCGTTGTAATGTTCTAATTGTGCTCAAATAAAAAAAAAAAAAATATATATATATATTTATTTATTTATTTATTTATTTATTTATTTATTTTACATTGGACTTGCGATTTTTTTATGCAAAGAACTTTATGCGGTTCTCGTTTTATGCTTTTTTGGTACTTTGGACTATACAGTATATTCCCGTAAACCACTGATGGAAGTATACGTTCAATTCCCAACTCACTCACAAACGAGTGAAGTTAATATAAAGAGTATAAAAAAATTTTATTATATGCTCTCTATCATCTCTGAAAGTTAGGAATGGTTATTCTGAATCACCCTGTAGAAAGAGAAGATGCCCAAAAAATAAATTCAAACCACTTTCAACGCAGTTAAAGCAGAAGATTGACTATTTCTTTTTTTTTTTCGTTATTATAAAATGATACGAAATATTATTTTTACTTTTTGGTGTGGTAGGGGAATACTTGTTTTTTATTTTATTTTACCGAATTCATTTTTCGTGTTAATAGGTTTTATGTTATTTTTTGTAGTGTTATTATTATTGCGAAAACGTGTTAGAGCTTTCGAACTTTGGTCGTTTAGTCGGGTTTTTTTTTTCGCCTTCTTCATCCAAAATTCATTTCCGATTTTATTACATTTTTTTTTATTATTTTATTTTATAATTTTTTTTTTTTTTTGGTATTTTGTGAAAAATATGTTATCTTTTTTATTATTATTTTCTGCTATTGATTTTTGACAACTTTTCTTTCTCCCCATACGATTAAAGACTTGGCACCGAACAAATTAATAAGATCGTAGCCAACTTTTTCTTTGTCGAAATGTGGAAATTGGGTCTTAAATTTTATTATCTTTCCCAGATTTCCGATCCAATTTAATAATACACTTGTTATCAAATCTTTTATATTTTTGTGATTTAATAAAAATTTTGGAAAGTTATTTTAACAATTGTATCTATAAAAAAAAAATCGATGGAAAAAAGTTGTTTTAATCTAATTTTATGCGATGTTCATTTTTCTTTGTGTTTGACTCTTGTGGCATTTTATTATAAAGCTATCATTACAAGTTCATTGTTTAGTTAATGAAATCAATTTTAGTATTTGTATTTTAATAAGAATTGCCCAAGTCTATGAACGTGTGTGTGTGAGAGAGAGAGTGATAAACGCTTTAGCCCTGCCCATCCCTCGAGACGTCATGAAATTGGTAAACGCTTTAGCCCCGCTATCGAGTGACGTCTTCAAGACGTCGCTCATGGCCCCGTGCTACAGCACGGCTCTGCGTCTAGTTTAATTATGGAAGTTTAATATTTCGAGAATTAAACGAGCTGAAAGTAGGTCTCTGTTGAAATATCTTTTAAAATATTATTATTTATCAAATACTGTATAAAATAATCGTGAGGATTATTCATCGATTACTACATTTAAACCATCCTTTTCAATAAGGAAAATATAGATGTTCCAGTGGCGGGTTTAGAACTGATTGTTGGGGTTTCACCTGAAATTTTATGACGAATATGTCTACAAATTATTGTTTTCCTGGCAAATCAAGCTTCAAATGAGTGTTTAGGCCCAAAAATCGTACAGTTTAGCCGTTTTTGCCTCTTTTTTTTTTCTATGAAAACATCCACAGCATTGAACACGTCAATGAACTAAACATGTTCCTGGGGGTTAAACTACCCCCATTGATCCGCTGGTGGATGTTACCATAGCAACGATGCTGCTGCTGCTGCGTTGCTTATAGGAATGGCAATACAACGACACCGGCTGCGATGACGTCAGCATTGTTGCATCACAGCAAAAAATAAACTATACTTTAGTACGTTTTTAATGTTTATAGATCAGGTTAGGAACCCAACATTTTAAACTGGAGCGTTTTATAGTGTAAAATGCATCGTTACACATCAACGTTTTTTTTTTAAAGCGTGTGTGTCAACGCATCGCTGCATCGTTACACAATACTACATCGTATAGCGGTGCCATAACAGCGATGTTAATTAATTCCCGTTTTTTAACGTTGAAAACATTTTAGGACTTGCTCCCCGAAATAAGAATTGCAGAATTAAGCTAGAGTAAAACAGCAATGTCACACAAATGCAAACGGAAACAAATCATCACAGAGCTGGCGCGCATGCGCGAGACATTACCCGCAGAGCTGGTTATGTAAGAGTGCCCACAAGTTTGTGGGAAAGTAAGAAAGATCACATTCTTTGAAGTCATCACACATGGGACCAGAAAAAGTCTCAATAAACAGCTGATGTTTTCAACATGACCATCAGAGTACTAATTGGATTGGACTCACTGATTTTTTTACTATTTCATTGTTATAGTAATAGTTATTGTTAGATTTGTTATTTTTTTCCCGAATACTTTTTGTTGCATCTGCTTTATCTTTTGTTTTCTCAGTTTAGCACTAAATACGCTATACTGTACTAGTATTTAGTTTAGCCCTAAATACTATACTTTTTGTTCGCATAGTAAGTACTTTACAGTAGAAGTATTCAGTGCTTTTTCATCCAAATTAGTACTGTTGATATTAGTTTGGATAAAAAAAGAATATGTTAGGTTGTATATTTTATTTTTATTTTGAATAATTACATTCTACACAAACTAGATTGACATTAGCCAATGAAACTGATACAGTAATTTCATATCATGTACATAATCATAAAAAATGAAACGAAAAAATTAGTTACTAGGCATTTTTCACTCAACTTTAGAGAGACAACAGAAAAAATTCCATAGGCCGTATTTTATTTTAAATTCAAAATCATACCGATGACAACATTTTATACCTCGTGGGCCAAAAGCTGTCATCAATTTTTAAAGAGCGATTTTTCATGAACCGCTTAAGCTAGACGAAAACTAAAACTATTACATAAAAGTTCGATTCGATATCATTACAACGATTTATAATAAATTCTATGCTATGGTTTCCGTTGTTTTCTTACTATGGTCGCGCGAAAAAAAATACCCTTAAAAAGTTGTAAAACTGTGATTTCACAAGTAGGCCACTTGTGCCGTCTTTTTGTCTGAAGTGAGCTTTCACGATGCATAATTGCAACAGTACGTTTATCCAAGTTTGGTCTGTAAATCTGCATCAGAAAAACCGGATGTTATGTGTTACAAATTTAGTCCCCCATGTCTTAATACTCATTTTTTACTACTTATGCACCGAACCATTATACACTGAATACCCCTTGTACTTGTAAAATCATTTTACACTTATTTTTTGTATTTTTTTTCGCGATCCCGGAAAAAAATTCTTGTATGTATTTGCGTGTGTGTTGGATAATCATACTTTCTCTTATTTTGTTTTCTTTAAATTTCTTCTGTTAGTCAACGATGAAATTTGAAAAATGCATTTCCTTTCTCTTCGACAAATGATGCTTCGTTCTTGTATTGGCCCAATAACTGTCGTTACGAAGTTTTCAAACAATAACAACAACAAACAAAAAATATTTATGTTCACTATAGTGGAAAGTTAGTAAAAATGAGGCTTAATAAGCAGCCAGAATGAAAAGAGATGATGGAGAAGGGTTCGTGTAATGATGGATCGTTGTATACACAGTGACGAATTAATTACCCCCACAATTCCATCCCTCAGTAGTATTACTACGCAGCAAAATTATCGTAGTAATAGCGAGTATTGCAAATCTTGCGTATTATCTTGGCGTGTTGCGTCGTTGCAACCTCGAGTTGATGTTCGTTAACGTAATTATCGTATTAACGTTAGTGGCCTCCTCACTCGGAGTCGTAACCGAGGAACCTTCCATTAGCATAGTCATTTATTCCAAGAAGGTGATGACCAATCTTTATTTTATTTTATTTTTTTTTTTTTGTTCATTAAAGCAAAGAAATGTTTTCTCTTACGACATTTTAAGTCAACTTTTTTTTTTGGTTGCCCCAACAAAAATTAAGTCGAGACCTCTTCAAAAAAAGACGACACAACGAATTATAAAGTTGTTGCTTCTCATTATTGTTGTGTTGTGTTTTTTTTTAATATAATGTTTAACGTTGGATACTTTTGCCCTTAAGATGTTGTCAACGTATTTTCTTTTTTAAATTTAAATTTTTTTTTTTTTTTACGTTTTTGTTCTGGTGGAAAAGGGCAACGAAGAACTAATTAAGAATCGTCAGGGGGGTTTTTAAAAATTATATTTTTGTTGACCATCTTTTAAAGTGTGTTGTGTGCGTTTCGTTTTCAGTAAACATTAAATTGTAATTTCGTATTAGGGTTACGCAAGTGAATGAATTTGTTTTGTATAATGGAAAACGGATGTGTGTACGATAACAATTAGAGATAGGTAGGTTGCAACTAGGTTCAGTGGATTGCTAGAAATATAATTTATTATTAGTATTGTTAGAGTTGGATGGATCAAAGTGGAATAAAAAAAAAAGATCACTTATCGATCGGTCCATTGGAAAATTAGCATTCGAATGCATCATTGTAATAAATGGAAATGACCGAACCGGAAGTGACATTTCGACGCGAGCTTGACACTATAGAGACAGCATGTGTATAGAGGGGATTTGCCTATTGACTTTTATCGAATCAATTGGCATGCGTGCCAAACGTTTTCGACTTGATTCGATTTCATTGGTTGCTTATAGAATTTTACACGAAACCTGGAACTTCTCCAGTAGTGAAAGTAATTATGAATTAAATAATTATGAATAAAATAATTATGTTCATATTATATTTATTATACCCGGATAAAAAATAGTTTATGGTATATAGCATCCGTATATTGCATATTAGTTGATGCGCCTGGTGTAAAATGGTGTTAAAGTAACATTTTCACAATTTCGAGGAAAACGAGTTTAAACTCGAAATTAAATTAAACTCGAACACGAGTTTAATTTGTCTATGGGCTACTTCACACTTTGTGCATTAATATCTTTGCATATACAGTATGATTGTTATGCTCAAACTTATTATGCGTTAGGAAGCTAGAACTGATATCTAACAAATCGAAAAATGCTTCTAAGTTGACCTATGCTTATATGGACTTTCTGCTTTGGTTTGATGCGCAGAATCGGTGGTTAAAATTTAGGCCTGAACTTTTAGGAACACCCTGTATTTTTTATAATGACGCTCAAAATTTGCAAAATGACGAGCATCTGGGACGATTTATCTCGTCGCATAATAGCGAAAGAAATATAGAAACTTAGCATCAGCCATTGATTTTTTTTTGCACAATACTAATTAAAACACTCGTATACTTTTGCTATTAGTTAGTGCAAGTGAGTAATTTGGTAGGGAAATGAAGTACAAAACTTTTCCACTACAAACCCACACGTCACGTCGAGATGACGACAAATCATTTTGGATTTAAATTAACCAATTGTCTTTTATTTAACTTCCGAATTGACCTTGTCAAGCCCTTTTGTGTAAAGATCTCTATTGCCTTTAATTATTAGTCGTATTAATTATAATGACGACGACGATCAAGATAAAGTGTTCGATACTTTAATATTGAAAAATCAAGGTTTCGAAATGATTATTTTTACTCTTACTGTACGAACATTTTCAATATACTTACAGTATATACAAGAATATTAAAAAACCTTTTTAATAATACGAGTTGTACAATTATTTTGCTTTTTGCGTATGTTAACTTATACGAGTTTTGTGTTATTCGATTTATGCGAGTTTTGAGTAATATTAGATTTCTGCAAGTTTATTTAGAGTTATGCGAATTTAGAATAATGTGATCTTCAACTAGCGCGTTAATCGATTTAGGCCAGTTTTGAAAAATTCCATTCTCAGGTTCTGCAATTTTCGATTCGATTTATGCGAGTTTTGAGAAATTCAATTTTTGCAATTTTCGATTTGTACGATATTTTGATCCATTGAATTATACAGTACGTTATCACAAACGTCTGTAAATGCTAGTACGATATACGTTCAATTCCTAGTTCACTCACAAACTCACTCACAATTGAAGTTAATATAAAGCGTATAAACATTATGGATTTCTTCTTTAAGAAGAACAATATTGTTATCATACATGTACTACATGTTTTATATCTCATTATGTTTTTTTTGGATCTGTATTCTGTACGTATGTGTTGTTGTTGCAAAAATAAAAAATAAAGCGGTTTTTCTTGGCAACATGTTTCGTTTTACACCGTCATGGTTGAAAAAATTGTCATTTATGTTTATTCCTTTTTTTTCGCCATTTTCGATAGCCAAATTTTGTATCTTTTGGTGTGGAAGTCACAAGTAGGTCAAGGATCCCCAAGTTTACCATTATTCCAAAGAGTTTTGTGTAAAGGGTGTGTACCCGATAGTACGTAACAGTGTAGATAAAAGGAAACAAAAAATCAATTGTGTCGCCATTTTTTTTTGTATTTATTTATTTATTTTTTTTTTGTGTGTGTCCCAAGTTGACGATTTTTCCAATAAGAATGAAAAACTGCGTTGATAGAGATAAATGGCTTAGAAGGGACAATTTGTCATTATTTTCACGTAATTGTGTGTTTTTGTTATTAGTTGGAACTCTTACGTGAAATTAGGATATTAATTGTATTAAAAATAACTAGTATTGAGGGGGTGCTGTTAGATTTATAAATTTTGATGATTTTGTTTCGATTAATCTTTTATTTGGTTTTGTAAATTTGTTAAAATGCAAATGTTTAGTTATTTGGGTTTTTTGATTAAACTTTATTGTTATTGATACTATATTGTTCAAGATAGTAAAAACTATACTGTATATACATATTATAGCGTGTACATAATTAGGAATTTGAAATACTCAGCAAGACATTACCCTTTCTCACTCGAGAAGAAGCACCCTGTAGATCGTAAACTTGATACTTTGATTACACGAGTATATTAAAAATGCTTTATAACCTACTGTCATATACAGATATACACTGTATGTACATAAATCAATTTTTAATTACTACATGTTTCGATTTATGCTAATTAAAACTTGTGCAATCTCTGAGTAATTTCGATATTCAATTCATGCGTGTTTTGATTAAATTTCTGCATGTTTCGATTCACATGATTCGATTTATGCGAAAGTAAATTTATGCAATCGTTGAGTGATCCAATATTTGATTTATACGAGTTTTGAGTCATTCCATTTTTGATGGCTGCAATTTTCGATTTATTGATTTACATATGCGATTTTTTTTTTCACATTGAACTTATGCGGTATTCGATTTATGCGATGAACTTATGCCGTTCTCGTTTTATGCGTTTTTAGTACATTGGACTATACAATATATTCTCATAAAAATGACTGTAGATGACAGTATACGTTCAATTCCTAGTTCACTCACAAACTCACGAGTGAGGCTAATATAAAGAGTATAAAAATATACTATTAAGTTATTTCACACTTTAACGAAATATTCATTGAAATAACGGATTTCACGCATCAACGGTAGTATTTTTGCATAAGTTTATAAAAATTGTAACACTATACTTATTAAAATTGAATCAAATTGAATAAAATTATCTATAATGTTGAATCTGAATGGTTTATACTGTATTATGTGTGTGTGTGTGTGTGTGTGTGTATATGTGTATGTCAATAGTGACGTCAATAATAAATATATTTATTTTTTTAAAATTGTCATTCAGCCGACCGCCGATTTGGTGACGCGTTTCGGTCACACAGATGCTTTTAATTTTTCTTATGTGCACGTGTGGGGGTCTATGAGATGACGTCGTTATGAGAGGCCATTTCCTTTTCATATCATTAATTTCTTGAGGCGTTCTTTCTTATATACGATGACTTTCTTTACTTCGGTTGACAAATATTTTTTAGCTTTACACTTCTTTTTTTTTTTTAAATATGGTTTTTGTTTAGTTTACGTACGATAATAAAATTTTGTATAATTTATTCGACTAATGCATCTTTGTCCTCGTTTTCCTATTAAGTCTTATTTGTGTCTTCTACCATAAGTCAGACTAATTTGTTTCTTTACAGCGTTTTAATAAATTTATGATCATTATGGGACAACTTATTTATCGTTTCATGTTTTTATATATAAATATATTTATACAAACACAATGTTATACGCGTACTATTCTGACCAGGAAATGAGATACATCAGTACAGAACTTGACATTGACAATGTCTAATCACATGAAAAAGGTATCTTATTTATTATTTACTTGGTATAAAAATACTATGTAGGTAACCAGGAAATTCTTTCAGACTTAAATGTACAAAACACAAAGAAAATCGATTTTTATTTTGTGTTTTGTATTATAGTACTGTAGTTGATAAACGAGTCACGCGATGGTATAATTTTCTTGAGGCACTACACTATTAGTAATGTAACTTGTTTTGTGTATGTAGTATTTATTTTGTTGTCCACTTTTGTCAATTTTCGTTTTGGAAGACGTTTATAGTGTTAATTCGTTGCATTGTTACTGTAATTTTACAGTTATAACACGCACCTTTTCATAACTGAAATCACGTTTCTCATGAAATTTTTGTATTTTTTTTTTTTATAAACTGATGATTAAGTTAAAGTGGTTATCGATGAAAAATAAATTAATAGCTGAAATTAGCTGTTTTTTTTTTGTGGAAAACTTTCTATTAAATGCTTTAATTCTTTTGTTTCTTAATTATAGCTGTTTTTTGATATATATAATTAAGAATTGAAGCACTTTGAGACATAGGTTCAAGGGCGAACAATCTCGACGTATAATTTTCATTCATTTAGTCGTATGAATTTTTAGTTGTGTGAAAATTGTGTCGAAGATTTGTTTTCATTAATATGAACAATCCAATTTTCATTTAGGATCTAAATGAAAGTTGCATCGTTCGTGAGAGTACAAATCAGGATGCAGTCATTCAATAAATAATAAATAAATAAATAAATAAAATTTTTAAAAATTTAGGATACAATCTTAATTTTAATGAAACAAATTTTGGAAAATGAGTTCAAAAAATTTAAACCGGATTTTGTTCAACGTCTCTGTATATAATGAAGTACGGTTCAAATTTGAACAATCTTGAATTTCTAACCTTGTACCAGAACGTTTACAAAAGTGTTACATTGAGTCGGGGCACCAGCTTTTCCAATATTAAAAAACAAAAACAAAAGTGATATTCTTAAAATTTGGTGAATTTCAGTTGAAATTTAGAGGTCGCTACCAGAGTTTGGAAAATTGGTTTGACACATAGGAAAAACAAACGTTTCATTTTTAATAGAAGCATCACTTTTATCTTGCTCCAGTATTAAAAAATGTAATATTTTCAATATTTGGTCTCTTTTAGATGACATTTAAAGGTTGGTTCCATAGTTTGAAACATAAGTAGCGATTTTTTAAATTTTGGTAGCGAGCCCCTAAATAGTGTTCAAAACGAACTTAATTTTTACCAAATTTAATTTTCCATAAGGCAACAAATTCAAAACGTGCGCCGTGCATTTTTTTTTTCAAAACTTAATAATAAGGATCACCCTAATATAATATATATTAAATTTCTATACTGTATATACGTACAGTACATATACTGTAGCTTATAAAGAGTCAATTTTCTCCCTTTGTAATCTTGAAGGGCCCCAGAGAGTAATAAGCTCCTAGAGTAGGTATTTTGACTTTGTCATGTGTCCATGTAGGAGTATAAGAAACAGTACATCTTTCATCTTCTTCTCTTCCACTCACTCTTCTGTCTCTTCCTCTTTTTGGCAGTGGATCGTTCCCATGATTCCTCGAGTTTCCCGAACCAAGTCTCTCACTTGCGAACTGGAGGCGAGCGTGATAAGCAGACGAGAGAGAGAGAGGGAAAGCTGTTTTTGTTGGAGCTTGTGTGTTGCAATGTAATCTTCTCGAGTTCTACTTTTCAACCGTAAGGTAAGTTAGTTGCACTTGATTATTTTATTCGATATAATTAGTGGATAGTTACATTGCATTGGAAAAGTTTGCAACTATACATGGTAGTAGTTTTGTTTATAATTCTTGTTTTTTAACTTGTTTCGATATATTTTTTGATTGAATGGTTTTGTGTCGTAGCTGTTCGTTTTTGCAATGTTGAGTAACACAAATTTTGAGATAACAAAAAAAAAAATTAGTAATTAATTAAAATGATAATTTTTTTTATATAAATATTTTATACAAAGACAGAAGTTTTGAAATTAATTTTATAATTTTTTTTTAAATAATTTTTTTTTTGCGCAAAATTGCATTTTTTTGCGCAAAATTGAATTTTTTTAATCACAATTTTTTGTTTTGTAAATTTTAATTAATTTTCTCTTAATTTTTTTTAAACTACCATCGAAAAACTGCAATTACATGTATAAATCACGAAACAGTTAATAATTATTCAGTTTTTGTCAATATTAAAAAAAACAAAAACTAATTTGGTGTGTTCAGATTTGAACAGGATTTTGTTTAGCTCACGCACACTCTCAGAGAGCCTTATTGCGTCAAATGAAATCCGGTTTAAATTTGAACGCTACCTGCCATGATAATGGTTTTATTTTTTAATGAATTATTAGTCTTTCTTAGAAATGTTATGAATAATCAAAATTAAATTCAGTTAATATTTATAATATCAAAATATTTGTCATTAATAATTTTTAATTATCAAAACTGTAGTTTCTTTACAAAACCGTTAAATTGCATTGAAAGTTTCTTTCGACGTCAGTTTTGTTGTTGATCTTATTGCAAAGTTGCAATTCTTAATGTACGTTATCTTTAAAATAGAAAATTGGTTGTTTTCATGGCATTCCTAGTGTGAAAATTTGTAAAATTAAAGAGTGACATCCCTAATTAGTATACTGATGAGGTCGTCCCCTCCCTGTACGTATCTTAACCTCCAACACGTTATTTTCACGAAATAACTAGTTAAAGTGTGCAAATTTGTTAAATTGTGAAATATTTAGTTTATATAGTTGAATCTAAAATATTCATTTTATGTTACCGTTATAATGTGAAACACTCGTTAGATAATACTAATCTTAATAAACTATTACACATTTTAACATTTAAGTGTGAAATATTTGTTATTTTACGAAATATCTAGTTAAAATATAAAGTTCGAAGATTTTCTTGAAAGTTTTAAGACCTCCTGTCGCACGCAAATTTTGAGTTGGCAAGTTGAGCAATTTCTGAATTATCGTGACGTCGACTTCTTGCTCAACCAATGGAAAACAGGTTGGCAAGAAGCTGACGTCAGAGTTATCCACAAATTTGTTCAACTTTCCACACCAAAAGTTGCGTGTGTGTCAGGCAGGAGGCCTTTTAGTCAATACAGTAATTCGAACAGCAAACTTGATCAATTTTAACATATATTTGATACATTAAAGTATGAATTATAAAACAATTTTCATGTCACTGATCCACATAAAGCTAACATTTAATGCATATGCTCAATACATGTTAATTATTTCACGACTTTAATGGATTTTAAATTTTGGACTGTGGTTTAATCGATTTCACACTTTATTCATGCAATTTTCATTTTCGGGTAGAATACATACAAAATAAACGAAAAAGAAATCGATTTTTGTATTTTTTTTTCGCTATATTATACAGTAGATTGTTATTGAACAGTACGTTAGGGTTAGCTAGGGTTATCTTCATGTTGAAATTTATCTGAACTTGAAATTGATATATGTTAGCGGCAAGGTTTAGAATCCAGGCATTTTATAGAATGCCGAGCTTGGTTTAGGAAATTTATTACATGGGCATTAGAATAGTTACGTTAAGCAAGATTTTAGGTTAGGTTTAAAGTTAGGCCTAAATTTAGGCTTTAACTTTTTATTTTGTTTTAGGGAAAATATTTAGTTAATCTAATATTGTAATTAAACTAACCTTAACTAACTTAAATAATTGTATACAAGTTATTTTTATAGAATCAACTTTGATACAAGATGCTATTTCGTACTTTCCCAGAAGAGGTCATTCTATAGAATATCTGGATTCTACACATTGACGGTTACATTTATTTGTGTGTTTATTTGTTTTAAACTATGTTTTTTCATCGTATTTCGAACAAAAATAATTGTTTTGTGACAAAGTCCATTTTGTTCGTTTCCTGTTCATTTGTATCATTGTCGTTGCTACGAGGAGCCATTTTGGTTATTATTATTATTTTTTTAAATTATTCCGAAAATATTGAAATTTTCATTATACGAATCGGTGAATATTGCTCAGTGTTGATTGGAAACTTAAGTGACAAAACATTTATTTTTTTTTGTTGTTGTTGTCGTCACACGACACTTTTGCGACGAAACAAACCTTCACCCTGAACTTGGCTTACATCGTTTTTCTAGGTTAACTTTTTTATTTTATTTTATTTTTTTGAATAAAATCATGTTATGTTAATTTAATGTTCGATTGAAATGTTCGGTGTTAAAACCGGTTTCAATGTCACCCTGTGGCGTGTCATTTCGCGAATGACAAATTTCTGACATTTTATTTATTTTTTAAACTTTATTGTCGTTGTTGTTATTGTTTCTGCTATAGTATTGGAGAATGATAAAAGATTAATTATCTGCCAAATAATTTAGTCGAGTTTGTAACGCTAGATGAGTGACCCAACACTTTTATTATCGAAGGGGGCGAAAATTAATAACCGTCGCCGGTGTCATGTGTCAACAGTCTTGTGTCACGTGAGCTCCCTGTGGAATCTCTTTAGTTTTCTTTTGCATTTTTCCATTGCCGCGTTGGAATTTCCATTGATGAAATACCGTAGGTATATCTAAATTAGAATCGGTAATTGTCTCTCTCTCTCGTAGCATCATGTTGACAATCGCTCCCACCAACGACATTTTTGTTGATTCGACGATATCATTAATTGGAGGTCAAAAGACAAATCTTGTTTTTGTTAGAAAAAAAAATATTTGGATATTTTATTTGTGTTTGTTGTGTAAACATTTATTTGCTGGTTTCGTTTGTGGAACGATAAAGTTTTGCTTTTTTGACTTAGACATGTTTCGAGGCTCATTTCACCTCATCAACATTTCACTTCTGATATTTTTATGCTGGTTCTTCATTTTCACAAGAAAACTATTTTTAAGGAAAATATAAGGATTTGATTTTTTGGTGGTGTTGTATATTTTTATACTTTTTTTATAATAATTTCACTTGAGTGAGTGAGTTTGTGAGTGAGCTGAGAATTGAATTTATACTGTCATCTACAGCAGGGATACCGAGTACTTAAATACCGAATACTTAAGTACACGTAACAAGTACATT
>JAQIWH010006220.1:0-13197 GCA_034695005.1 Cryptops parisi
ATTTTGAAGTTTTATAGTGCATAGTTGCATACATATTTTGGACATTTATAGTGCATATAAATCCTAGGTCTAATCATAACTATCGATAACACTATAAAAACATTTCATTTTTTTTGGCTTACCCTGGATATCTATTTAGTAAGATTGCGTATCTTTTAATGTTTTAATTTGTTATTATAAGCTTGTGTAATGGAATAATTGAAATCTAGAGCCTGTTGTATAAATTTTAATAAAAATGTGTAGTTTATTATTTCACCTAAGTGTGAAAAAATACATAAAAATAGTAAACGGGTAAACACACAGTACAAGTAATAATACACAAAATAAACAACTATTATTATACAATGTCAAAAGTGTAACTATTTTATACTAAAATACTATAATTATACTTTCTATACTAAAATAGTATAGACAACACTAGTTGATTCATACATTTGGTTTATCCTGTATACCTATTTAGAAAACTAGGATATTTTTATTATTTGGCTTACAAGACAAATAACTTTCATACATTTGGCTCACCCTGTATAACTATTTATAAAGCTTGTATATCCAATTTTTTTGGGCTTCTTTAATATACCGATACTCTACGTCTGACGAGTTTATTTCTAACAAAGTTCTGAACATGCGTATCTCATAGCGGATATTGGAGAAGTATTTTTAGTTTTTTGGCTTTCTAGTTATCTTTATACGAACATTCATTTCTAACCTACATATTTTTCCTGCTTTCTTCGACTTTTCTTTGACTTTTCTTGTGTAATTTCGTTTCTTGGCCAATTGTCTCGGATTGATTTGTTTATGACGACCCAAGCTTCGTTTCCGCTTTTCGTTCGGATTCCTTTTTTATTAGTCCGTGTTTTTTTGTTTTTTTTTCTTCACTTGTTTTCATTTCCTACCATCATTCTCTAGTTTCCGATTTTTTCTTGTTTTTTTTTTTTTTTTAATAATATTTTGGGTACTACGAAACAAGACTTAAGCATTATTTTTTTCTGTGTCTTTCTAATGTCACAACAAATCTCTTAGGTTCGTGAGAAGAACGTTTCCATCGATCATTGTTATTCTTTTTCATTTGTACAAACAATATTAAATGTCATTCAACATATGTATTTAGATTTTGAGAAATGTTATTTTTACACGTTTTGCTTTGTTTCTATTTTTTTGAGAAACGTCAGTGTTTTTTGTTGTTTGGTTATTTATTAAGTTGTTCCATCAATACGTGCATATTATTACCCTACATACTACAGTAGGTCTAAATTTATACAACTATAAAAAAAAATTCGCTTAAGAGGTTGGAGATTTCCCGTTTAAAGTGAACATTATTTAAAGAGTGGTTTCACATAAGCATATGTTTAAAGTTATTTTCCTACTTAAGAAGTTACTTTTTTGTAACAATTTTTAAGGCTGTGATCACTGTATTTGTGAAATATTTCTAAATGTTGCTTTTAACATTAGTACATGGTGATTATTATAGTCTAGAACCCTAAAATTGTGTTATATCTCGTAAACAAATGGACGAAAACTCAAAGTGAAAGATGCTTGACACTTACCTACAATTTGCTATTAGAACTATCTACTTAAAAAAAGTTAAAATATTCATGTCTGACATAACGCGTTTTAAAAGACAGTAGATTACGACGTTTCCCGCTTAAGAAGTTGTTTCTTTGAAAAACAAGTTTTCTCCCTGTGTATTTTTCTTGGCGTTTTTCGTTATATTACATTTGCTTTTTACCGTTTACTTTTTTTTCTGCTTTTCATTTTATTTTGTTCTCTCTCTCTTTCTCTCTCTCTCTTTCTTCTTGTAACCAATTCGTCTCGGACTGTTCAGAATTCTTGAAGAAGAAGAGGATGAGTGCAAAGAACCCATTGCTTACTGCAACGAGTTTTCGAAAGGCCTTTTTTATTAGCTTTAAATAAATTTCGATTGGAGTCTTCGGGGAATTCATTCCCATTCTTTCGCTGACACAAACACGCGAGACTTACCGATCGTGGCTTTTGCAATTTGCTGAACTACTACTATTGCTACAAGTTGGCATTGTTTTTTTTTTTGTTTTTTGTTTTATTATTTTTTTTTTTTAAGCTTTTCTTTTCTTAGTTTTTTTTTTGTGTGTTTCTTGTCCGTTTTTAAGGAGTGGCGAAATTTTTGCAGATTCTTATTACGCAATAATACTATTGGGACTAAAGTGGTAGCAGGGGAAGCATTGACTGTTTATTTGGTTCTATGCCATGTCGGCAATTTGTTTGATCTTTCCCTTTCATGTGGTTTTTTTCTTCTTCGGAAATCTTAAAAATTGATGTTCGTTTTGTCTTGGTTTCAGTTAAATTGAAAGAGAAAATTTGCTTATCTACTATGTACTATTTTTTTTTCTAATTTTTTGTTTGTTTTATAGATTATTCAATTAATATACTCTTTATATTAGCTTCGCCTGTGAGTGAGCTGGAGGAATTGAACGTGTACTGTCATTTACAGTCGTTTATGAGAATATAACTGTAAAGTCTAATGCGTAAAACGAATAGAACGAAAACTACACAAGTCCTTCGCATAAATCAAAATCTGCATAAGTTCAATGTAAAAAAAATTGCGTACCGGTATAGAAATAAATAAATCGAAATTCGCATTAATCAAAATTTGAATGAATCGAATTATGCAGAGTTCAAAAATGGAATTACTTAAAACGCGCATAAATTGAATATCGAAATTACTTGAAGATTGCATAAGTTTTAATTCGCATAAATGAAATTTTACATAAATCGAAATACTGTATGCATAAAACGAAAATGGATTTTGTGATTTCTGCATGTTGTGTGTACATACAGTATATCTGTATATGATAGTAGACTATATAAAGAGTATGCTTAAAAAGCATTTTTAATGTACTTGTTATATATATCTTTATTTTATTTAAAAAAACTATTTATACATACATGGGACTAAATACATATATTAAAAAATAATTTGCAAGTACAGTATACTAAAAAATATTATAAGTTAAATTTATTTTCATAAATTTAAACATCTCAGTCGTATATACATTACAGTAAACTATATAAAAATACATATGTCCATATTGTATATATTATATATACGGGTATAAATTATTATAAGTTATAAAATGTAGTGCATACAGGGTGATGCAAAAGTAACAAAAGGGTCGAAACTATTTATAATTTCTTTGCATTTACATTTATCTTGATTTTTCTTTTGAGAATATTTAGAGGACATATGGGAAAAATATTTTGGAAAATTACATTATCTTACATTAAGCCTAAATTATACAGTTGTATTTTGAACATCTTCGTTCAATAATTTGCTCTCATTTTAAAGCGTAACTTAAAATGCATATTTTGCATAGATAACCATTTTAATCAATTCTGTAATCATTTTGTAACGATCCCAATGGGATGTATGAAACGAAAATAAAAATAAAATAAATAAACTACACACTCGACAAGCCTATCGTCGTATTAATTTGCGAATTATACTCCTTGAATCGATGATTCTACGCTTAGTGCAATGTTTTCAACATCAAAATGGAGTGAATGATCTTCTAAAGATCACGTTCTGTCTGTCCGAAATGATGTGTTTTCTCAACGTGCTGAAGAGTTACATTGTTTTGGACAGAACGTGTTCTTACAGATCTTGAAAGATCACTTCACCTCACTGCTGAAAACACTAAGCGTCGAATCAATGATTCAAAGGGCAGAATTCGCACATTAAAATGACGTCAATTGGCTCCTGAGTCTTTATTATTGAGTGATTATGTTCAAAAATAAAACTTTATATTTTTCATTCGCTGAATTTATTTTTTTTTAACTTTTCATAATGAATCTCCAACATGTATTCTACACGTTCTGAAAAATAAAATCACGAAAAACATAAATGCAAAGAAATAATAAATAGTTACGACCCTTTCGCTACTTTTGCACTACCCTGTATAAAGAATTTTTTCTTTGACTTTATAGACAGTTAAAACCATCAGTCATTATATTTTGTTTGCAATTATTTAGAATATGGCTAAATGTAAAAAAAAATATTGTCTTAAAAGTGTAATAGAATTTTTTTGTAATGTTTTATACCTGATGATTATGTTTAATAACCATTTAAACATCTCAAAGCTTACATTTCTTTTGAAATTATACAGCGCAATACTAAATGTACCACATATAAAAACAATTTAACCAGTACGCTTAAAGCTAGAAAAAAACATTGAAAGTTATTTTCACTGGATTTAGTGGCGCAAAAGATTAAAAAATGAGATACACTTTTATAGGTGAGTGTTTTTAATACAAGGTTTATCTATATCTAACATTGCGCTGCTTTAACTGTATATCTCTTCCATCTTTTAAAACTTTACTTCTATAGCACTTCACAACTTTTAATTTAGATTGCAATCTCATTTTTTTTGTGTTAGAACGCGGATAAATGGCATAACGTATATTAATTAACGTACTTGTATTCAACTAACTATATGCTATATTGATAAAAAGGTGTGGATGATGGAATTATTGTTAAGAATCAAAACTTTACAAAAAATAAGAAAAACAAAATATTGTAAAGATAATGAACATAAATGAAGTTAAGAAATGTTTAACCCAAAACATGTTTTTGACTTTTTAAACAAAATATTTATACGGAGTTTGAAGAACTTTTTTAAAGGAAACGTATTGTTAATTTTCACGAATCCTTCCTGCTCAACGAGAAATTAAGACTGATACATTAATAATATAATGTAAAATCCGTTATTTCATAAAATACCTGGTCAAAGTACTAATTAATAAACTAGTCATAAAATTAACCAAAACCAAAATCTTAATAATTACGAATAAGTCATAAAGGGTATTTTTTAACAGAGAAGCCGCATGTGGCGCTAGTGGTTAGGTACGGAGTTTTAATCGTTTTCATTTTAGCTATTGTAAATGAGTATAAATATTAGTTTAGATTAGTTAAAAAATACAACACTTAATAATTTATTATTAATCATAAAATTAATACGTTTTGGTTTGTTTTATCTAACCTACACTTGAACCTATACCCAACGTCACAAGCGGATTTCGCGTTAACAGAATAGTGCTTCATAACTAGACCTCGGATTAATATATGCACTAAAAACATGAAAAATATGCATGTAAATATGCACTAAAAACTCTCGAAATATGCACTAAAAAACACGAAAATATGCACTAAAAACATGAAAATATACATGAAAAATGTCACATAACTGCTCAAAATATGCAGTAGACATGACAATATGCAATTTGTTTTTTAGGTGTCCTGCAAAAACACAAAATTTTAAAGCATTTTATTTTTAGCAATTTATTCTCGTGTTGTAGAATTTGGAATATCTTGTTGCATGAAATTGCAAAAATAATTTTTAAAATGATACCTAAGTTGACAATAGAAATTTATGAAAATAAATTCTAAAACCAAAAAGTTATGGAAATAAATGCTAAAATATGCAGTAACATCTGAAATATGCAAACATGCACTAACATCTGAAACATGCAAAAATATGCAAAATAAAATTTGAGCATTGTACTTGTGCAACAATGAATAACATCCTAACTTATAATTTTGAGGGAGCTGCCTATAAACAAAAAAAACATGCAACTTCATGTTGTTTTGACAATTTTTCTTGTATTTTCTTTTTTGGACTTCTGTCACTTTGACTTTTTTCCTACAATCTGTAATTAGGCTCTATAGTTTAAATCAATCCCTAAAAACGTATTATTAGATTCGATAGCATTTTTTTATAATAATCATTATCATTGTTAGTGAATATAATAGGCTACTATTATCATCACCTATATATATATATAAAAAGCAAATGGTTTTTTAGCATTGTCATGTCACGCAGTATTTCGAAAACTGCTAAACCGATTTCTAAGTTGTTTTTCGTTTGTTGTCACATGGCTCATGAAATCGACTCTGTTCAAGGATATAACCGTTCTAGATAACCATGAGGAGATTTTTCTAAACTAATAGTTTATCCGTTATCTGGGAAAAATAACCATTAGTGAAAAAAATTTTATTCAAATTTGTTTACGCATCATGTTACCATTTGTGAAATAATCATTCAGGTGTTAGCTGTGGTTTCAAAATAGTGCGCGGGCGAAGCCGCGGGGGCATTGCTAGTAGTAAATAAAACGTGATAATTCAGTTCATCGTATATTATAAATTTGTGAAATTTGATATAAATATTACAACAAGTATTATTTTTCTATTTCAAGGTTGAATAACAATCAAAGAAGTGGGTGCCACTTTTCGGTCGTGCTGAAAATTTAAGGTGAGCTTTCTCGTTGCTTTATCCAGTACAAAATTGACGCTAATTGATTTTATAAATTGTTAATAAACCAGTGATTTTGAATACCCGATGGATTACTGCATTGAATTTTATTGATTGTGTCATTTTGTGTTAATAGTTATTAAACCAGTATAAAACGTTCCGGTACTTTTTCTGTAACAGAAAAATCGCTTGTGGCGTAAGTTTTTGGGCACGGGGGATGTTGCTTTTAAAACAGGAATTTTCAAAACAAGTTGGTTTTAAAACAACTTTTTAGTGTCATTTAATGTAGAGATCAAGTTATGAAAGTTAAACACTTACCAATTTCACGTTTTTGCTTGTTTCAACTAACCTAAACTGGTACCTATACTCAAGCGTCATACGTTTGTGGTTTCTCCGTTAAAGGAAAGGTGTCAACGTTCCAATTTGTCAAGAAGCTGAGATGCGGGTTAAACATGTGAAATTCTGGCATCAAATTTCACATCTGCTTGTGTTTCGTTATTTATAATTAATTGCTTTATATATATTGCTTTATACATAAATTTTAAATTTTTTTATAGATAGCGTGAATAATTTTTTGTTTCAATTTCGAATTCAGTTTTGTTTTGTTTTGGTTTCACTTTTGGTTTCAAATTCAGATTTTTCTTTCCGTTTTTCTTCGTCTTTTTTTGGGCTATAAATTCTTCTTATTTGAACTAAAAATCTCGCTTTTGTAAACTGCAGCTTTCTACGTGAGTTTTTTTAAAGGGGGGGGGGGTAGATGTTTTCAAGTTTTGCTGACTGAACAAATAAATAGGGCTACTGGGTTCCATTTCAACTATCGACTTCAATAAATTTTTTCATTGCACTTCAGGGTTTTCATCATTCCGTGCCTTCTTTTGTGTTTCAAGGGTTTTTTTTTCACGGGTTTGTTTGATTTAGATTACTACAGTGTCAGTTTTTTTCTCACAAATTAAAAAAAAGTTCTTATACGCCATTTTTTTTTTTAAATTTAACGTTGACAACTTTCACTCATATCGACTTTAACCATGTTAATATTTCTACGAATCAGCCGAAATGACTACAATTTTATCGGAGATTTGTTTTCATAGTATTAATATGTAAAATTTTATTTTTTTAATGCTAATGTTATATTAACCTCGTAGACAAAATGTCAATATACAATATTTATTATAAATCAACATTTTATGTGTTTCACTGTGTATCAATCTTACTGACTGTACAGCGTGGAAATATTAGTGCATATATATTATGTTGGTTACTTTTTATATTAATTAATGATTATTTTTTGTACAGCATGATAAGAAATTGTTGGATTGCTTTTAGACCATTTTTTTAAGAAAACTTTATTTTAATCTTAAATCATTATATAAATACTGTATACAAACAAACAACGTTAAAGGTTTGAACCATTTCATAGCACACTGCTTTTAAACATGAATAATTCATCATCGCAAAACGATCGTTCTTATAATGTTTAAGCAGTTCAAATCATTTTTTGTTAATATGGGTAGCTCGCGACATTTTTTATTATAGGCTTTAATGGATAAAAGAGTTTTAGTTTTGTTTTATTTTTGTTAAAGCAACATAGTTTGTTGACGATTGATTTTGCTAAAAGTGTCCACTATAAAAAAAAAAGTGTAAGTAGTAAGTGGGCACAATGGTACAAAGCATACGTACTAGTGGCTACGCGGTTGTAACGTTGGATCTAAGGGGGGTGCTTTACTAAAGTGTTTTTCTTCTCATGCAATATTCAGCATGACTGTGCCAACGTTGAGTTCTCACCTTTGACTGTCATCGTATCCATCTCCTACCTTAAATCCTTTCCCTGTTGGAAGACCAAAAACCTAGATAAGAAAAAAAAAAGGATAACGAAAAAAAAAGAAAAAGTTTTATATATATAAAATCACACCCACACACATAACGGACATAAGGAGGTGGGGGAAGAGAAAAACGTTTGAAAATTCTAGCTCTATTACTCAATGGAAGCCGATCAAGCGCTAGATTTATCCCTAATCCCCACTGGAATCGGAGGTGTCTCCGATGATGGGTGGGAAGTTGCGCTGGGAGAGAAAGAGCTTTCTCCTCTTTTGCCCCTCTTTTCACCACTTCCCACACCCCTTGTGGAAAAATGGACTTTACCTAGCGTATATTTCGTTTGCGAAGCGGGCGACCAAGGAACTCTTGAGTTCAGTTGGCAGCGCTCCTAGCGAAAGGTTAGTACGTTCGTACGTAGTTGAGCGAAAAAGACAAGATTTTTGCACACGACAGTCAGTGTGTGTTTGGTGTTGTTGCTGCTCTATAACTTCCACACGAGTTCTGTGTGTGTATATATACATATATATGTGCGCGAGTGTGTTCAGCCGACACAAGAGATATATTCAGTAGAAAAAAAACTTGGAGTGATTTTGTTTTTGTAAAAAAATTTTTTATACATTCACGGAATGGGACAGTCACGTAAAGGTCCCCCTTCTTCAACATTATATCTCAGTGGTGGTGGATAAAGCTGATTTTGAATATCCCACTGGAGATTTTTTTTTTATTTGACAAATAAAAGGACACGGACATAAAGGTATGTCACTCTATTTTTCTTCTTTTTTCTTTTTTTTTTCAAGATAAATATTTTTTTTTGGTTAGATATGAATGTACATTAGGGAAAGAAAGGTTTGTGGGCGAGATGGTTGACAGAGTTACGACCCCGATGATTGTCCGTGTCGTGTGCAAAAGAGCGATGTGCGGACTGATGTGACACTGATGTGTTTGTTCACGCTTGTGGAGTGAGTGAATAGTTGGGTTTGCGTTTTTCTGATCTTGCTTTTTTTTGGGGGGGCTTTTTGCATCGATTGATTTTTTTCTTCTTTCTTTTACTGGGGTTTATCTCGGAGAGTGCGAAAAGATGTTTCCGAACAACTAAGCTCTATATACAGGGTGTCCGATAAAGAAGGTGATCTCTTTTTTTTTGTTTGGGCAAGAAAAAAATAAAAGTAAACAAAAAGTGAATACTATGTAAAAAAAAACTTATTTCAAATGGAAACGATTAGGGTAAAGTGGTGTATAAAAAGTTCCAAGCTAGAATTTTTATTTCACTGTCTTTCTTTTTATATAACTATTTTTTTTATTGTAATCATAATATATTTTTTGGTTAACTGCTATATGTCATTATTCTATAGTCTATTGTAATTATGATATATTTTTTTGTTATACGTACATTATTCTATAGTTTAGTTGTGTTCATATTAAATTTTGTTATTGTTTTTGTTGTTGTTTATCATAGGAAAGTTAATTGTTGTTATGCAAGGTTAGACCACCTTTATAGGCCAGTTTGGCTTTCATGATGGTGATTGTAATTACCTGTATTGTTATTGTGTACTGTATCAACTGTTTGTTGATACAGGTTACAAATGTTTCATTCACAGTTTCAAATTGCAACAGTAAACAATTAATAAACTTGTATCTTTGTAGTAAATTTTGCTACAAGTTTATCAGTTAGTGTGGCTAGTACCCGCCACAAGCGGGTTTTTTAACAAAAAACCCGCTTGTGGCGCTGGCACTAAGGTATGGGGTTGTTTTTAACTAATTTTTATGGATACTAGTTTAGGTTAGTTAAAAAATACAACACTTATTAATTTATCATGAATTTAATAAATTTTCGTTTGTTTTATCTAACTTAAACTGGAATCTATATCCAAACGCCACAAGCGGCTTTTGCGTTAAAGGAAAAATATTCATTTCCAAAATTGACCATGTCTATTATTATGTAATTGGATTTTGCTGTTGATACATGACAACTGTCTGAAAGGAAAACAGTCCTTGTAAAAGTATTTACAGTTTTGATACGTTATGATTAGGGCAACCCAACAAATGCAAATATTTTTTCATACGTTTGATAAAGGAATGCAATGGACACAAATTTATTTATTCATTTATTACTTAAAACAACCCAAAGGGATCAATAGTGAATGCAGCAAATACAAAACAACATACACTCACCATAATCTGTTTCAGGCTAAACTGAAACGTTTCAGCCCTATTTGTTAGGGCATATATATTTTGCATATTTTCTCTGAAACAGCTATAGTTGCATATTCGGGGTTTTTATGGAATTTTTTACAGAAGAACTGCATATTTTTAGTTCATATTTTATTTATTTTGAATATTTGTTGTTTCGTTTTTATATAAGTACAGTAAAATAGTGATTATCTGGGGTTTTTCTTGAACAGCACTTTGCCATTGTGAATTAAATTTCGGCATGTACATTTCAACACCACAAAACGTTTCCATTGTAGATGATTTTGTAATCACCACAATTAGTTTTTTTAATTGAAATTATTAAAACAGTTTTTTTCATTGATACTTACTTCTATCATTTCCCCTGGCAAAATTTTTAATTTGCTTTTATATATATAATTTTGTATCTATTTTATGTCAGTTTTCTGTATTTAAGCAACAAATTTAAGAGGATATTTTATGGTTTTTTTGAGCATATTTTAATGAAGCATATTTTAGGCGCTTAAAATAGTTTTTTTTTTAAGAGCATATTTTTGGTTGCCCTAGTTATGATAATTGTTAGAACATTATACGCAACTCTGTTTATGGATTCAAACCGAGCTGAAAGAAATTGAATTGCAATTGGATTTCTTTTAGTTTGATTTTGATCCATAAACAGAGTTGCGTATAATGTTCCAACAATTATCATAACTTACCATATCAAAACTGAAAATACTTTTACAAGTTACATAATAAGAAACTCAATTCAGCAACTTGCGATATATATCACAATCCTTAAAGCACGTGATGCTTATCGCCATTGTTTTCAATTCACCTCACAACACATGATGCTGAACGTTGCTATTGTTTGATATTATGATTTAAATGCATTTTTCACGTGCTCATTGTTTTATATAAAGTCAGAAAATGGTGATACTGCATGTCGCCATTGTTTTAACTGTAATTTCAACATGCATTCTGCATGTGACCACTGTTTTGACAACATTAGAACACTTGATTCTGCTCGTGGACATTGTTTAAATTTCGCCTGAAACACGTGGACTACAGCTGACTAAAACTTCCGTTACAGATTCCGTGATGGAATAATTTGGTGATTTTTCACTTTATGTTTATGAGTTTTCGATGCTTTCGCTTTAATGTCGCAACAGTTTTTCGACGCGATTAATTTTATAGATGTTTCGTGCTGTTTGAAGTTTGAAAGGAAGGAAATCGCATGTAACTCTATACAACAAGTTTCTATATTTGTTTTAAGCTGTCGTGAGAGATGATTGATGAAAAGATAATACAAAGTTTCTTTTCCGATGTTTTAAAGTTTTTTCTTCTTCTTCTTCACATTCCTCTAGCTTTTCTGTTTTAAACTGCAATTCTATTATTTTCCTTTAACTGTTTGGAGGCAAGAGAAATTTTATTTCACGGGTATTTTTAGATATAAGAAACCTATGGGACTCATTTTTTTCTCCTTTAAAAGATATAAAGTTTTTTCCTTCTTCTTGTAAAGGATAGAAATGATAGTTGTTTTTTTCCGTAGAATAGGAAAGGACTAAAGTTTAATGAAATCCTTTTTTCTTTAAAAAAGGTTGTTAAAAATGACACGTAGACTGAGCTGCTGTATTATTAATGGAGCAATTTCTATGTAATAAATTGGGAAATGCGCCTCTTTTTTGTTCTACCACCGCAGAATAGTTTTTATTCCTAATGAAAAAAAAATTTAGGGAAACTTAAATGACATCTACGTTTTTTTGTACGGAAGTTAAGCCCTTTAATTTGCAAGACATATCTTTGTACATAAATTCACTCTTATAGTGTACAACAGTATAACAAATTTAATTATAACGTAGCAAAATATCTTTACACGTTTTTTAGATTTTTTTAAGCAACATATTTGCACATTATTTTTTCAGTGAATTAAAATATATTTCAAAGTATAAAACGCGTAATATTATTGATATACAGGGTGAGACAAAAATACGATAAATGTTGTTTTTACTCGTTTAGGTACTATTTATACTTAGTTACTTTTTTAGCTTTACTTGTGAGTAAATTTGTGAGCTAGGAATTGAACATATACAATCGTTCATGAGAATATACTGTATAGTACAATGTATCAAAAAACGCATAAAACGAGAACCGCATAATTCCTTTTTATGAATAAATAAAAAAATGCATAAGTCCAATGTAAACAGAATGGCATCGAAAATTGCAGAAATTTAAAAATAGGAATCATTAAAAATTCGCATAAATCAAATATCATATTACCCAAAAATCGCGTAAATTTAAATTCGCATAAAATCAAAATTCGCAATCGAAAAGTGCAGAAATTGAAAAATGGAATTACTCAAAACACGATTGAATTGAATATCGGATTGCTGAAAGATTGCATAAATTTTTATTCGCATAAATCAAAACATGCAAAGACCAAAAAATGTATTTTTTGCATTATGTATGTACATACAGTATATCTGTATATGATAGTAGTATATAAAGATTATGGTTAAAAATAATTTTTATGTCCTTGTTAATTAGCTAGCCAACACCACTTGTGGCGCTACTTGCTTGTATTTTGGTTATGAATTTGGAGACTAGGTTAGTTAAAAAGGCAGAAAATGTATGATTAATAAATTTAATAATCAGTAATGATCTATTAAGTATTTTTAAACTAAATATGGCCTTCAAACCCATAACCAAAGTACAAGCTGGGCGTAGCGCCACAAGCGGAGTTAGCTCGTTCATGGAAAAGTACCGTCATGTAGATTAAATGGGAAAATAAGATATTTTGACAAGACTATAAAAAATCGAATTTTACGCTTTTAATGTAAACAAGCACATTAAAAATTCTTTTTAAGCATACTCTTTATAAACTGGCATATAGCGGAAAGTCTAATCCATAGTCTGACGAATCCATAGACACCTC
>JAQIWH010006221.1:0-13197 GCA_034695005.1 Cryptops parisi
TGTTAAAATCATCAAATAATCAAAATTTCTAGTGTAATGTTAAGGAACAAATCTACCAGAAATCAACATAGCATCGTCTTCAAATCATTTTTTTGTCAACGTATGAGTATTTCTGAGATATTACACAGAGTGTTCCTAAATGGACTAGTCAAATTTCAACCACAGATGCTACACATCAAAACAAAACAAGCAACCCATATAAACATTGGACTAGAAATTATTTCCTTCTGAGATAACACAGTGAAGTCATGTAATTGCATAGAGCTGTTGTCTCATAATCGCTGTAGGTATCCAAATAAGCAAGCATTTACGGACCAATGTTTATACACACTTTTTCTTTGTTTTGACCTATGTTTATATACAATTTCTGGTTTGTTTTGATCTGGAGCATCTGTGGTTGAAATGTGACTAAACCTTTTAGGAACATTCTTTATATACAGGGCCATCAAAAAGTTTTTGTGAAATTTCAATGTTTCATAACTTATGACTATAAATGATAAAAATCAATCTAATAAAAACGTTTAAAATGTAGTGCAAGATGCTTGGCATGTCTTAAAAATGACCAATTTATTTCATATTTAAAAAAAATTATTAGTAACTACTTGAAAAATTTAAGTTTAAAATAAGTTCAGTGGAAGAGAAAGTAAATTGTGCGTTGCTACTGACCAAGCTAGTATATGTAGTAATATATGCAGTACAAAAAAAATTGAAGGCTTGCCCGGAATAACGTTGTATGTTACAAAAATTCAATATTGAGATCATTATGGAAAACGATGCCTAGCTTGCTGTCAATAGACAAACTCATACCTGCCTAAAACATACATACGTATTTCACTTTGAAATTGGGCTCTTATTATGTGACAACCAATGTGTTGCTAAATACTTCTTTTGACATTCACTCAAAACTATGAATTGTTACATGCAACGTTATTCCGGGAAAGCCGGAACGACCATAAGAAATAAATGCATGCGAAACTGTAATAAATTCTTCTATTTGACTTTTTTATAGATTGATTTTTATCATGTATAAAACGGAAGGTAGAAAAATTTGAAACTGCACAACGACTTTTATAATGACTTTTATATACATAACAAAAATGTTGCAATATTCTTCAGCACGTCAATGTTGACATTTAAATAACGTTTAAATTTTTAACTAATTTGTTTACGAATAATCAAGTATACAACAGTATACGTTACGTATCTTTTTATTTACACATAACAATTTGTAAAAGGATACTGATTCGTCACACACGCTAAACAGGCTTTTCTTATAGGATTCCATGGAGCAAACAAGAAAAAAGAATTGGTGGCACTGAATCTCATCACAAAGTTCTTGTGAAACCTCTTCGCCAACACACAAAACGTCTAAAATAAACAAGAAAATAAAAATAATTACTTGGACCTAAAACAAAACCTTCCAACTTTTATTATGATACAAGATATCTAGACCCAGGTGAGTCTAAACCCCGTTTTCTTAAAGTTGGAAACGGTAAAAAAGTTAGATGATTCTATGGACTTATGGGACACTCTATATTTACATAAATATCTAAAGTTATTTTGTATTAAACAATGTATATATTTTTTTAATTGTGATCAATGTTTCGATTAAGATCAACAGTTTGGCCAAACCAAAAATTATTTTTTTCGCACAGTATTTGTTTTTTTATCATAATTTGGTGCAAGATATGTCGATATGGTGCAAGTTATGTCGATTTTTTTCTATGCCGCACTATTTTTGGTGTCAGGTGAGATGAATTGCTAGTAATTTTTAGGACATAATGTATTAAAAAAAACAAAAAACCGGATGCTTGAAAACTCATTTCCATCAGCAAAATTTACTATCGACCTGGTTCTTTTCCAGTCAGCATATTGCTTCAATCCACAAAACTGATTTAGGTACATGATTAAAAACAACAATAAACCATTATGTACTGCAACGCAATTTTGCGAAATATACACTGTGGTTTTATTTTTAGTCTTTATTTTTTTCGTGGTTCGATGCAATTTTTCACATCAACACAAATATTGAACATAAATTCTTACAAAATATTAAATTCTTACAGACTCTTTTTTCTTAGTATTTGTGTATTAAACAATTGCCATAGAAGCGGCATGAAATTGTTAATTTTTAATTAACTTAAACTGGTGTTTATGAACATATATATACTAGTTTAGGTTAGTTAAAAACAACATCCACAATTTTATCACTAATCATAAAATGCATACATTTTTGTTTGTTGTAAACTAATCCAAACTAGTTTCTATAACAATAAACATGTGGCGCCCTCATACCGGTAGCTGTTGTTTATTACACAAGTACCTTTTTTTTAAATATTGAAATATGCTGTTTTAATTTTTTGTTTATAAATAAATAAAATAATTTAAAACAAAAAATTAAATAACAATTTATGTTAATGTTTCATTAAACTAACTAATCAATCATGCATGTTAACATTTTGTAGCTACTTGGTTACAATGTTTTTCTCGTCGTTGTTTTGATAGCAAATGTCGACACCATGTCACCTAATGCGCATGTTTCTATAATGCATAGATTAATAGTAAAAGAGCAAACATTATAAAGCTAAAAGAAAATCGATGAAACACTCTTTTAAATTGTCTGCAATTGAAAACATCTTCAAATTTTTTTTGATATAAGAATGTCAATGTTTTCAGGTTACTGTGTCAATTTTTCATGTTGCCATACGAAAACAAAATAAGGTTGATTTAATGAGTTGATTGTTAGATCTTAGCGTTGTTATGTCTCCTTTTTTATTTTGTTTATAAGTCGCTCATTTTGAGCCGTTTTGTTGATTTGTATACATTTTTTGTATGTTGTTCATTATGTCACTTTGGGACAAAAATAAAGAAAATAAAATAAATAAAGAAAATATGAAGTTTTCAAACACCATAAAAATGATGAATCACGTCAAACATTTTAACACTGATCGAAATAAAAAACAAATTTTGATGTCTGATTAGCTCATTTTTAATTCGTTTTATTTTGGACATAATTTCTTATATTTGTGTTGTTTTATTTTGTAATGTCCGTTTTCTACCGTTGAAAAGACAAACTCGTTTTATTTAAAAACAAATATCTTTTAACTATTAAGACATGACTTGTGTTTCAAAACATAATTTTTAATTAAAGCTCACAGTTTCTTATCCTTAGTAACAGAAAACTAAAACAAGAAAGCAAAAACCCAAAAATTAAAAAATATGAGAAGTCAACCAAAGGTTAGCCTTTTTTCTAAGGTTTTTCAGTTTGTTTTTTTTTGGTTTTTGTTTCCCTGTTTTAATTATAATTTTTAATACAATTTTAATTTTTTACATTCTTTGATTTTAAACCATCATAAAAAAAAATGTCAACCGTTGAAAAAATTGTGTTAAAAACGAGATTTAAAATTTTTTGAGTATTTACCAAAATACTTTAAACAAGAGTGTTTTGATTCACTGTTTACTTACCTGTGTTTTTGTTATAATGTTTGTAATTTATAATTAATAATTGTTTTTAATTTTACTATTTTGTAGTTTTATGTAAAAATCTTTTACGTATTTTATAATTTTGATTTTGTTTTTTATGTATTTAGTGCTTTCATGAGCGTTATATTAGAGTAACTTGTGAGTTTGTGTATGAAGGAGTAAGTGAGTTTAGAAACTCAAATGCAGCAGTTATTTACAACTGTCTTATCGCGAATGAAGGATAACTCAAAATTAAACTTACAAATGTAAAAGGTTAAGTTGTGTAAGTAAACTGTGTTAAGCATGAGTTATTACTGAAAGTAGCACAATAAATAAACTGTCTGAAGCCAAAAGGAACTAACCAACATTTTTCATATTTTGAAGAAATTGAGAAAATAGAATCGACTTAAGCACTAGAACCTATGCTTAGCCTTAGGTTATTTTTACCTTACACGATTTTTACGTGAACAATGGATGTTAGTTCACATTGTAAGGGAAACGTTGAGTGGATGAATGTTATTTTAGATCAATAGTAACTAAACACACAAATTTGTACTTAGTTCAAAATTAGTTTTCAGATGGCTCAATAGCAACAACTTCAATTGCTTTTCTATTATAACACAGCGCACAGTATGTAAAGCTTTTCTGCTGAGCACAGCGTTTACAACTTTTTCAAGCTTTCCATTATAACACAGATCGTTGCTACAGTTTTTTAAAGCTTCCCAGCATAACACATGACATACTGGCTTTCCGAATACAGTGAAACCTCGGTTTTCGGACGTAATCCATTCCGGAACAATGTTCGAGTTCTGAAACGTTCGAAAACAAAGGCGCGGTATCCTATAAAAGCTAATGCAAAATGAATTAATCCGTTCCAAACCTTTAAAATCAACCCCTAAAACAGCAATTTAACACGAATTTCACTATCTAATGAAACCATAGATTTATAAAATGAGATACACAATGAAAGCAATAGACACAATATACTGTGCTGTAATAAAAACAATACTGTAGATGATAAAAAATAAAAATTTACAGTAACTATTGGGGATCACCTTCAATAATCACAATAGGTGACTGTTCTAAGAATCTTGCGCACTCAGCGGAAAACCCGTAACATGTTCGAATTCCGAGACATGTTCGACAACCGAAGCATTAGTTTTGGTTTTAGGCGTTTGTGAACCGAAATGTTCAAGAACAGAGACGTTCGAGAACCGAGGTTCCACTGTAATTGCGAATAACTACTGTGCACTTAAATTGCAAACTGGCGAATACCAATACGAATGTCGAGAATTCACCGTGCAAAGCACAACTTGTGTTTGGCTATTATTAAATGAAAAATTTTAAAATTGTAAACCGATATTATACGCTTTATACACTCCGCGACAAAATAATAAGAGCCAACATGGTTTTTGCAAATAAAATTTTGACATTATCATGAAAATTGGAGATCAAATAACTTGTAGTTAATTTTGTATCAAATCGAGATATTTATGGTACAAAACATAGTGATGGCCGACCAAACGTTGCACGTGTCAGGAACCTTAAAGCAATAATTCGGGGTGCTGGCAATTCTCAAAAGTCATGTCGCGTTGTTGTAGTTAAAGCAAATATTGTGGATCACCACAAGACTGTTCAAAAAGTACTGTAGAGCTGTCCTACGATTGTAACGCAAGAAAATTAAACAAAAGCCACCACTACTCAAAAGTAACAATGCAGACTGACTTATGTTTTTAGAGAACCATATCCGTTAGACCAAAGAATGAGACTTTTTGAAAAGTTATCTTTAGCGATAAAAAAAAGTTCAATTTAGATAGATCTGCTGATCGATGGTACTAGTGGCATAATTTGAGAAAGGAAGAGAAAATCCTTTTAAAGATACAAATGAAAGATCATGACGAGAGCTGCTATTGAATTGAAAAGAACAACCGAAATTGTCGTTTGTTCGGGTACGATTGTTAGTCAAGCGTATCAAGATATTCTTTAACATCATTGTTACCGTAACGTAACGGAACTCGACTAGGAAAGCGAAGATAGATTTTCCAGCAAATAAATGCAAAAATTCACAGTGCATAATCAACTACCGAGTGGTTTAAAAAACTAACAAAAACAAACAAAGTGTGCGTTTTGAAGTGGAAAGCCAAGTATTCTGACATCAATATTATTGAAAACCTTTAAGGAACGTTAGCTCGAAAAGTGTACACTTGATAGTCGGCAATTTAACTCAGTATAAAAGAGCTCAAGAAAGCTATTACCAAATGTTGGCATAAAATGTTGCAGGATGAGATCAAACGACTATGATTTTATTTCAAATAACATTGAAAGTGCACATTATTTGAAATTCATTTTTTTAAATTTTCTTCTCTCGGAAAGTTTTACTTTCCCTTTTCATCATCATTTTTGTAATTTTTTGTGTGTAGTATATTTACATGTATTATGTTTAAGTATTTACTGTAATCAAATTTTGACTTCTGTGGTCGTACTATTGTTAAAATAAAAATAAAAATTATTGATTTGTGTTTAAGGACATATGTTTATGTTAGTGTTATGTGAAGGTTCATTTGTCGATAATGGTGCTATCATTTTGACGCACCCTTGTTTCTGCTTTTTGAATTTCGAACTGTGTCAACAAGTTTTTAAGTTAAATATATATCGTGCGTGACCTGGAAGCTTTTATTATGCGGTGAAATTTTTACATGTGGGTTGCTCAGTCAAAAGTTATTTGCAAACATCATGTTTGTGCTATCATTTTGTCGCGAAGTGCATTAGCTACCCTCGTGAGTTTGTGAGTGAGTGACTTGAAAACTGAACATATAATGTCATCTACAAACAATGATGACAACAATCGCCGTACTGTAAAATCATTCAAATTCTTTATCGATAACTCTATCAACGACAAACGTCGTAAATCCTATCCTATTAACACTTTTAATATTTGGAATAAGCTGCCATTATACATCAGAAAATTTTCATCTGTTGAATCACTTGATAAAGCTACTGTCAAAAAATTTAGAAGCTTACTGTTTAAACACATACTGTTTATTGATTAATCTTTTTGTATCTTTTGTTATTGTTGTCTTGTTTTGTGTCAGTTACATCGATCCTTTAGAATTGTTTTTAGTGAAATAAATAAATAAATAAACAAACGTTTATAATAATATAGTGTATAAACCAATGTACCAAAAATCGCATAAAGTGAGAACCGTATTAACCAAAATCTGCATAAGTCAATGTGACAAAAATCGCATAAATAAAATCGAAAATTGTAGAAATAAAAAATAAAGCGTATTCTTAAAATTAATTTTAAGAATGTACTTATTTTCTAATTAATGTGCAAAAATTAGAAATTTTATTTGAAGTAAAGCCAAAGTACTGTAAATTGAGTAGTAATATTCTTATTATTTCACACAGTATACTCATCCTTCTTTTATGCGCATTACAATTTCGTTATGCAACCAGACAACTACTACAGAATGCTTGTTACAGACAAAATAAATTATGCGATTATGCGATTTTATGCGGTGTCATACACGTGACTGAATGCTCTCGTAACTGTTGCTTTCCTTCTTAATGTGCACAATGTTATAGACGAATTGAAATTTGCGATTTTTGCAAAACGTTACCCTCACATAAATCGAGAACTACCTGTACTTTTTGTTGTATTTTTAGTATTTCTGTTTTAGACTTATGTTTATTTTTTTTAAATTATGCAAAATAGCTTGATAGTGTATTTTCAATATCCTATTCGTGTCGGATAAAAATAATTTACTTCAAAATATATCCATATATAATGTATCAAAAATGCATACAAATGATATATTTGGGTTACAAATATAAATAATAATATTAATGTCGTGAAACAGTTAAAAAAAGTGATTGTTTGACCTAGACCTTTCAAGTCTGACGTTGACTGTAAATACCATATCCAGTGATGATAGTAATTAAATTTAATTTTTCTGTACCTATACTTATATCGAATAACAAAATCTGAAATAATATTACTCGTGCTTTACATAATTTTAATCTAAACATTCAATCTTGCAACTCCAATCTATAATTTTATGGATCAGTTTTGCGCATGTATTGTGTTAAAAGTCATATTAATAGTTGGAACATATAACCAATGCAACAAACGAAAGCTGATTGCTATCGCATACACACACAAAATTGGTTTAACCTGGTTAACAGTTTATTATGCTGGCACCAGTTCAGTGTGTGAAAGTTTAGCACGAAAAGTTGTATGTATAGAGATTAATTCATTCACTTTAATAATGATGGGAGCCGTAGTAAACAAAGAAATCAAAACTTGGCTTTTAGTCGATTGGTTCGGCGAGACAAGTGATTTGATAAACTTCTATACATTACGCTCGGTGCACGTGTAATAATGATTGTCTACTGACAATGATAGAAAAACAACAACACCAATTGACCTTTAGCTAAACCGTGACAATACTATATGTTTTTTATATCTGAAAAAACTCAATACTTTTTTATGGTGTTTCGCATATTTTATGCTTTGTTTACTTTGAGTCCAGCAGAAATTCCCGAAAATTTGAATTTTAAATTGAAAATTTAAATTATATATAAAAAAAAGGATATAATTGTTTGTTCAATTTAAAATCTTATTTCACATTTGTTACTTGTTATTTGTCATTGCATAACGATCGAACTATTGTAACGATTTAAAAATTTAACAGATTCCGCATTTTTCAATAAAACTTTATACATGTTTCTGAAGTATAAACTTTCATTTAAAAAAATTATCTTATTGGTAGATGAAATGGGTTATACGATTTAAAGTTGGTGTATTGTTTTTTGTTTTATTTTTGAATTTAAAATGTACCAGTAATGCAGCAGCAAAAATTCTGAAAAAACAGTTTGTGTAACTGTATCAAAATAGCTTTGTATGACAAATAACTAGAACGTAGCTTTTGTTTATTTTGATTGTTTATCAGAAATTTACGATTCAAATTTATAATAAAAACACACGAGATTTAGCCTAATTTAAAGATACTAACAATTCAAAATTAAAAAAAAATATAACATTTAATTGCTAATAAAATATAAGCATATTAACAGAGAAATCCGGTTAATATAATCACGGTTAATGTTATCAATCGGCTATTGTTGTCATAATCAGTACGTCCCAAAACACTGTTAACTGTTGTTTTATTATTCCATTGTTTATTGTTATCAGCTGGATATTGTAATAAAAAAGAACCAGTTCCAAAGTGATCACAATAACGCCATTCTACTGTATTTATAATTGACAAATAAAAGCATAGGCCTACAGGATGTTTTCCAAGGACCTCTGTTACAAACTTTAGGGGCTTGTAAGGAGGTCCGAGCCTAAAGGTTATCAACGATTTTGATATGAACAAAGGTAATTGAAAACAAAAAAGTATCTTTACCCCGATAAATACAGTTTATCAGTGAATAAAAGTACTTACATTTTGATATATTCCGGTTTCCAGTTCCTCGAGCGGTTTCCCAAAAAAATATTTGGGAACCGGCTCGTAACGTTGCGGTAGTACAGCTCCATCCTGAATGGATGGTTGCCTTTTCGGTAAGAACCCATACTCCTGGAGAACTTTGTTCTTCTGTTCCTGGTATTTGGTGGGTGATTCCTCCGTGAACAGAACAAAAGGCACATCGTCCTTCATGGAATTCATGGCGGTTTGGATCATCACTTTGTCTGTCAGTTTCGTTTTATTTTCCATCTCGGCCAGGTTTTCATGTGGCCTAACGTCACCGGCAACGTTGGCTGAAGAGCAGCATCCGAACCGACGACGAACGACACTTGAAGTGAATGGATCTTCTTCGTCGTCCCTGCTCATTCGAGATGGAGACCATCGTTAAAACCGTCCAACACTATGTCCGGGATGACACCACCACTAACAATGGCCAGTGGTCCCGGACAGAACAGTGTTCCGGTTGCGATGTGATGACACAACATCTGACAAAAGATAAGATTGTGTAAGACATAGTTTGACGAATTAAAGCAGACAATTTCAATTAAGACAGTATATAAAAAATATTAAATTAAAAACTAAAAAAATTAAAAATACTACAAAATATTAAAAAAACAAACAAATACTGAATGAATGCTAGAGTAGTGATGGGCTTGAATTTCTACTGTATCATTATAATTAGCGAAAGTGTTCACTAATATGTGCTGTGCAGACTAGGTTTTATAAGAGTTTCGTATATACAATTTTGCTTTTATGTGACGAAAGAAACTCTGCCAATCGTTATAAGCATGAGAATTTGTTATTATGCGATTTTGTGAGGTGCTGCACAAATGACTGAACACTTCGTTTAACTGCAACTTTCGTTTCACAATGTGCATTGCATGTCACATGTGACGCAATTTCTGATGTTTACATTGGAATTGTCTGCGATCGTTTTACTATTTTGGGAATTTTATATATGGGAATTCACACTGCTCACAAAAATTAAAGGATATATTTATTTCACAATGATATGAAGGCTTTGAGATATCCCCTAATTTTTGTGAGCAGTGTAGATACTGTTGTTGCGATTAAAGCATTACGAAATTTGTTTGAACTCTACATAAATGTACTTCAATGCATGCACATGTAAACGTGTAAAACACAGTATACCACATTCACAAGTTCGAACAGATTTTCCTGATAACTAATCGCAATAAATCGGGTATTGCGGTTGATATAGAAAACTATTTTTTAAACTTAGGGTAATCAATTTATAAGAAACGAATGAATGACATCTACGTTTTGATACTATACAGATTATAATTAACAAGCTCCGCGCAATATAATGATAAACCCTTTTTCTAAAAATGACATTTTTACATCAGTACTGTTTCTAGCTTGTTACTTTATCACATTCTGAATTTTCTAGAAAATAGTAGCACAATATAATCATTTTTCTCAGTATGATACTCTATGGAATTTCTGACCAAAAAAAAATGGCTCTGGCAATTTGAAAAATGTGGCTTATCATTATAATGTACAAAGCCCTCCAATTATATGTTAACGCAAAATTCCAAACTACTAAAATTAATTGAATGTTAAATTTATCAAGGTAATTTAAGGTATTTATGACCATCGTCATTATTTTATTTTATTTTATTCTCTATATACCATTCTATGTTAATTTCAAGCAGTGTTAATTTTGTCAGAATAATTTTTGATCTTCTAAATAAATCGTTCAAATTAAAATCACTATCCTATATTTCAATATGTTTTTATTTAACTACCTATAAAACCCTTGTTTTCCAATGCACATACTTAGATAATAATTTATAAGTCTGTCTGTTATACGTCATTTTAGGCATCATTAAAAAGCGATTGATAACGAGCATCGAAAAAGAACAACCGTTACTAAAAACAAGTTTGATTTTCCGCATCAAATTCAGATTCATGATATATTACACAATGTTTTATCAATTTTCCTGTCAGTGAAATAATGAGGCTCGCAAAAACATTAAAAAACCTATACGCAATATATTAGAGTTCATCTCCTAAGTAACTTAATGACGATTACCAACATTGTCATCGTCATTATTTATCGACCGAGATGTCCATTACAAACTTAGCAAAATCTTCAAGTGTACCCAAAAAACTTCTATTTAGTTTGCTCTACGCAAAAAAAAAAACAACCCGAAACAAGTTGATTATTATAATCAACTTATAAATTACGATGCATTAACTAAAACTGTTGATCTTTCATATCGATAGTAATACTAGTAAGCACTTGTTGTGATTAACATTGTAAACAACTACGACGTTGCTAAAGTGACATTGATCTTCATCAATACAAACACTGCAGCTAGCCATCGCTATTAACTTCTACCATTTTATATATGATACACTTTTTCAATTCGAGTTACTTATCGACATGTTTTCCACTATATGCAATACAAGATATATATCAATATATTATAACCTATAGTAACTAACATTGATGTATATTTTCCTGTTTTTTCACTGTTTTTTATTTGTTTTAAGAGCTTATCTAAATTTTATAATTAATTTCTAAAATTTTAATTCTAAATTTTAAAAATAACCTGTTTTTTAATATTAATTTTTTTTCTTGTATTATATTTTTTAGCCAACTTTTTTTTTTTTTGGAATATTTTAAAATATAAACCATTATTTTTTGTTTAATTTTTAAAGTGCGTGGGCTTGCTCACGGCGACCCGCCGGGATAAGCGGGCCCAAAATTGGTGATTTTTAAAGTTGTATAAAAAAACTCATTTTGAAAGATTTTTTTACCAAAATTAATTAATTCTTTTTTTTCAAATTTGGATTACACATAAATTATCGATATTGTAATAATTTTTTTCTTAAAAAAAATGGGCGACTAAATTAAAACCAAAAAACTTAACTTAACGGTTAATATTTTAAAAAATATAAGGCTTCAAAAAACAGTAATAAATCATAATAAAATCAAATGAAGTAGTGAATTATGGGACATCTAGTATAACTAAAAATAAGTACAAAAATAAATCATTAAACATGTACATAACCAAATTGTGTAACGAACGCAACTCTACTTTCAATTGATATATCTAATAATTTTTTGTAACTATCAAACCTTTAGCATACTAGAACGTTTTCTCAACAAACAAAAATTAATCTAGACCCCATTAAAAAAATATCTTTCACATCCATGACACCATCAACACTAGCGCGTTTCAAAACTTTTAAGCGTCGCAAACTTTTTTTCGGAACTCCAAACCAAACTTCATACACACATAATGATGCAATAACGATAAACACAAACAATAAAAAACAATCGCAATTGATAATAGAAATAAACAGTTATATACTCACATTTCCTGCCAGAAGCGTCCAGTATCCACAACTGAGCAACAACTAAACACAAATTTCTCTCCGTGTTAAAGTTGCTATGCATGACAACGGGAAGAGGCCAATGCTGTCCGAGGTAGACTATGTCGTGACATTCTTCACTCCAGAAGTGCCTCTGCCAGCAGATATCGAATACCTTGATCAACCATGTAACCACGCAACAAAATTTTTTTGTTCCATTCACTGCTTTGCTGTTTTATGTGACCATGGCGCACAAGTCCACAAAGTCAAAGGCACCATTGTAAATCAGCTCTTACAGGAAAAAACAATAATACTAATAAAACAGCACGATTAAACATTTGAAAGAAATGTATAATCGGAAGGATCTACACTTCATATTAAACAATTACTTGCATGTTTTAAAAAAATAAATTATACTTTTTATATTAGCTTCACTTGTGTGTTTGTGAGTGAGCGAGCTGGGAATTGAATGTATATTGTTATTTACAGTCGTTTATGAGAATATACTGTATAGTGCTGAAACACACATAGAACGAGAACCGCATAAGTCATTCGCAAAAAAGTTTTTTTTTTTGTGAAAAAAAAATCGCATATAAATAAATCAGAAATTGCAGTATCAGTAAAAAAATTGCAGAAATCAAAAATGAAATTACTCAAAACACGCATAAAACAAATATCGAATTACTCAACGATCGCTTAAATTTAAATTTGCATAAATCGAAATTCGCATGAATCAAAATTCGCATAAATCGAAACGCGCAGAAAACTCCTCAACAATCTTGTTGAGGAGTTTTCTGGTCGATTGGGGTTTTTGTGTGTTGTCCTGTGTTGTTTTGGTTGTGTTTTTGTTATGTTTTGAAGTGTTTTTTGTGCCGTGATCAAGCCTTCAAAAATAGGAAGGTGAAACGTTGGCTAAAAA
>JAQIWH010006222.1:0-13193 GCA_034695005.1 Cryptops parisi
CGTCAACCATTAGCTGATTCATTTAGCTTCCTCATAATTGTGCCAGCAATTCTGTGTCAGCTAATTTGGGATAGAGTATAGAATGAATACCAAGTTATTTTAAATTATTAAAATACTAAATACAAACAGTTTGTATTTGTACTGAATACAAGCAGATTGAAAGTTCACAATTGTAAGATAATACCATATATTTATTTTCGTTAATTCTTCATAATTAGAAAAAGTGGCACTAAAACTTAGTAATTACATTATCATATACACGTAACATCATTATGTTAATAGTTGAGTAAACTTTGTATGTTACTATTGATTTGACGTGGCACATTTTAATTTTTTTTCTTGCCTTCAGCTTTATTCAATCCTCTGCGACAGAGTTGACGGACAAATTCTTTTTCTTTGTCATGTCTTTCTTTCAACTTGTTGACAGCGTTCAAATCAATCAACTGATTCAAATATTGATCGCCTTGAGTAGTTCGTGAAGTTTCCCAAACATTTTTCTTTTCACTTTTGTCTACCGGCTTAATATACATGAGGTAAAAAATAAATATTTTATTATTAATTATTTTTCCTTGGTATTATTTTTTGTTTTAAAATGATTTACCTGTTGAGAATTTTCATTATTTACAATCGGTGGTAATGTGGTTCTACTTTTCTTGTCTTCTGTCACTCTAGGACTTTCCATTTTCATTGGGTTCATTGATCGTTGTATTTTCTTTGAGTATTCTAACGCCTGTGGTGGAAAATTATAAAATTGATTAAAAGCATTAAATCAAACTTTCGTTTCACATATCCTTGCACAAGCCACAGATTAAGATTTAGTATAACATGTTAATGATGATAACTATTTACTTTAAAAGATAATTCTGAAATTATCTTTCCATTACTTCATTATATAGCAATTTAATAGTAATAGTCAATACCTTTTGTCTTCTAATAGCTTTGCTAGTTGGTCTGCATTCTTCTTTAGATTTGCTAATGTCTTGCTTGTCAAGTTTAGTCAAAAGGCGTTTGCGATTGTGTTCCATAACTTGTTGTGCATAGTTCACTTGCCTTTGGTATTTTTTCAGCTGCAAAAAATGAACACAGAATGTATTTTGTTAATATTTCTATTGTGTATTATATACATCGAGTCTTCGATTTATGCAATTTCCATACTTCTGATTTTTCTATTACGAGATGAAATGAATTACTCTACACGCCATATGCGATAAAATATTATTATGTCATCAAGTGCGGTAGTGCACACTTGACTGGTCTAATTTTTGTTATATGGAGATTTTGGTATACGCGGTGTTACGAGAAGGAAATATAGTATCGATATGTAAATCGTGTTAATCCATAGTGAACTAACTCACTTTTTATTTACATTTTCTGAGGTAATGCATGAAAACAGGTCATTAAGTTATGATCTCGGCATAATCAAGAATTATATTGGTGGATCAATTAGAGAAGGTTACACGACACTATAAACAAATTGGAATAGCATGCAACCCTATGAACAAATCATACGTTAAATAATCGTTTTCTCAAATTGACGTTTTTTGACTTAGTACGGTATGGTTTAAGACGATCTACTGAGTTCAGTCACGTGTGTAAGGTGTAGCACACGTAACCGAATCCTTGTTGACTTTCGTTCCACATTGTGTACTATGCCACATGTAATGCAAATGTTGGCCCTCGTACTGAAATTGTTTGCTACTTTTTCATTCTATGGCAATTTAGATACACGAGATTTTTATTTACGTGAGGGCAATTAACCTGTAATCATAAAAAATATATATATTATTTTGTAAAACCCATTAAATGAGATAGTCTTGTTTCTCGTCGATTTTTCAAAACAATTTTAGTGTTTAAACAAAATAGAAAACATGTTAATTGAAAGGTCTTGTGTAAAAGGGTTTTAAGTAACATTTTTTGTCAAAAGCGACATGGAAACATTTTCGAAGTTGTTAGGTGCAATTTTACCTTCCTAACGCATAGTTTTGAGCAAAACAACAATATTGTACGAGTATGTGCAAAAATATTAGATTATTAGATACTAGGTAAAGATAGTGCAGGAAATTTGAAGTAGCCCATAGACAGCAAGACAAGCTCAGATCTTCAAACGCGTTTTCTTCGAAATTGTAAAAATGTCACTTAACATCTTTTTACACCAGACCCTTCAATTTTAATACTATTTAGTGGCCTAAAGCGTACCTTTTCTTGGATAACGTTCTTATTGGCTTGTGGACCCAACCCACCTAATCGAACATCCGTTCTTAGATTCTTGTAATCTTTGATCGTGTATGGTTTGTAGTTCTTCCTTTCACTCACGGAACTCTCAGGAGCCGAACTATCTGGTGTGTCGATTTTTGGCATTTTTCTGCCATCGTTTGGTACCGTTTTTCGATTGGTGCACACTGGGGGCAAGATTTTTTCCTCGTACATTGCATTTACTTGTTTGGGTTTAACAAACACAGGTAATCGACTTGGTCTGTTGGTCTTACGTTTTGGACATAAACGATCCGATGCGCCGACTTCCGCGGGAACATCAACTTCATACGTGTCATTAAACTTCGGATCAACTGTTTTAGGATGATCCTGGCATAAAGAAGCAGCTGGAACGTCATTTGGTGCCAGCTTTGGCCGTTGAGTTCTCACTTGGTTTTGATTCGGTACCTTCACGTAGTTAATGTTGCAACATCGTTGTTCGATGTGGTTTTTTTCTATTTTATTTTTTTGTTTCACTGGGCTAGGTTGTTTAGTTACTGCTTGAACTGGCCAATTCAAAGAGGGTTTGCCAGATGTTAAAGGGGGTTTGCCGGATGTTGAAGGTGGTTTTTCGTTATCGGTGTCAATCCACCACGAGATAGTTGTTGATCGAGTTGTGCAATTTTCGATCGTCTTGTCTTCACTCTGTGACTCCGTCTCTGTCTCCATTGTCAATTGTTTATTTTTTGTTTCCTGTTTGTTTGCTGCTTTTGGTATTGCTGGAGATGTACAGCGTATTGGTTTCAATGCTTGTGTCTTCTGGTACATTTCATGGTAACTCTTCTTTTGAGGTTTCACGCACTTCTTGTTGAGCTCAATAAAGTCCTTTGATCTTGACTCTTCACTACGAGATTTTACCAAATCGCTCTGAGTTGGAATAATGTCATACGTGTCCTCGCAATAGTTGTGACGACCATTAATGCTAGATTCTGTAGCAGACGAACATTTGCAAATAGATTTTCTCAAATCTTCAATGCTAAGCGAGTAACTGTCTTCGATCACTTTGATTGGAATCTTTTCGGGTTGGATAGTGGCAGGGACTTTTTTGCGTTCTCTCGGAATGCTAAGCTCTATCTGAAACAAATATTTATAATAAAATGTTTTTACCTCTAACAACAAAATTTTTTTATTTTTTGAATTTTGATATTTCCAGTTTATTTTAGGTTATAGTTACATTTATATTTACTAATAATACTACATACTAGTACAGTAGTCTCTCGTACAGTACAGCATAGTACAGCGGAGGAAAATACCGCGCGTTAGTACATGGCGTGAAAAGTTGCATGTGTTAAGGATTCCTGACACATGCAATATTTGGTCTGGCGATTAATGACGAAGTCGAGCAATTCGTGGACAACTGTGACATCAGCTTCTTACAAACCAGTATTTATTGGTTGGGGGGGGGGAGAGATAACGTCACAGATGTCAACAAATTGCCGAGTTGCCGTGTGTAAAATCACGTAACTCTTGCGTATGACAGGCCGCCTTTAAGGTTTTTTGACACATGAAATTTTTGGTGTGGTAATTGGAACAATTTGTGGACAATTATCTTGCCAACCAGTTTTCATTGGTTGGGGAATAAGGTGACATTACATTTGTCCACAAATTGCTCGATTGCAACAACAAAAATTGCATACAGGACTCCATTCGTGTTTGCCATTTGCTGTTAAAAAACGTATGGAATTTAAAAAGAAAAAACTTCAAAAACGAAAAAATCCGCGTGTACTCAAAAATCGCCGTTTAACCATGCATGCAAATAACGAGCGATAACTGTTGTATTACAAGTAGTAGCAAGTCACCTGCTCAGTTTCTTCATATTTTCTCGTGTCGGGATTGAACACTTTCACAACTCGGTCGTACTTTCTATTTCCATCTCCGGATTCATTGTTTGGACGAACGACACAATTTTCCAATCGGACGTCACTAGTTTCTGTTCTTGCTTTCGATTTCAAAACTCTCATAGAATGTGGTCGGACACGATTCGCCATTTTCCGGGGTGATCCTGATCGAATTCGTTTGTACCTGGATGGTCGATTCAGTTCGACAACTTCACGAGCTTCATGGTTACTGTTTGTGATTCTAGAACTAGGCATGGATTCTTCGGACCATAGCATGAAGTTTTTACTTACGACACTAGCACTCGACACAGATGAATTCTCATCCATTTGCACTTTTGATAGCCATTGTGCATCAGTATTAGGACAACTATCTCCTTTACCTCCATTGACAACGTTTTTTGTGTGAATCATTATGTCATCATTTTCATCGTTATCAATGATTTTAATTGGTATCATATTACCACTATTAAGCATAATTTCGTCATCATTTTCATTGTCAATGATTTGGATTGGTAAAATATTACCACTGTTTGGCTTAACTTCGCTATCATCTAAACTGTTCGATAAAGCTGTACTACTCGAACCGGAAGTTGCCGTTGGGGTGGTCTCCTCACTACTACTAAGTTCGTCGTGTTCGCTCTCAATCGGTGCTATCGATAACTGATCAAGAGTCAGTGTGGGAGGTTTCAGATTATCCGAATCACTCGGTGATGAAGTTCGAAACGGAAGTTCCCAACCATAATTGCCGTCACTTTCTCCCACCGATGAACATTTCACTGTGTCAGTTCCTGGTGTACATTTTTCATAATCACTCGTTGCATTTAGCGAATCGTATAAGTCTTCGTTTTCTCCTTCATCGTCTTCTTCATTTTCGTTGTTGTCTTCTTCATCTTCGTCGTCATCTTCATCCACATCTTCTTCATCATCGTTGTCTTCTTCTTCGTCTTCATTATCATCATCAACACTGTACTGTTATCAAAACACGAATTAACTTACTAATTTTCATTTTTTCTACTAGTATTTTGTTTTACCGTTTCGTCAGTGCAAGTATCATCAATATCTTTTGGAGTCGTACTGCCATTGGGTTTTACGATTTGTGGTTGGCTAACGCAATAAGTGTTATTCGAACACGTTTCGCTCGTTGATGTTGTCATTGTACTCGAATCAACATGCATATTAACAATTCTGTAGATTTCTGCACACACGCTAAATGTTTCATCGAAAAACTGCGAGGAATAAACATTAGACTTAAAACTAGATTTTGTACTTTATGAATTGGTACAAAATTTCACGTGTACCCGAAAGATAAACGTGTATGATCCGATGAAATTCATTCCATCTTACATTGCAATTGACAGGTCAAGTTCCACGTGATATTTTTAAAAAACATTGTTTTCAAATAATACTGGTGATTATTTTCTTTTTATAAACTGTTTATAAACAGTTTAAAAGCTCATGCATCGCTTTTGTTAATGTTTCTCTTTTATTTAAAAAAAAAATGTTTGTTATTTTACAATTCAACAATTGCAAGGTTTAGATCTCAGAATAATAGGTTAAGATAATGATTATATTAAAGAAATTTAATATAATAGAATTTAACTTGGAATTTATTGTCAGTTTGTTTTCTAATGATGTAGAATTACAATTACAACTTTGTAATTATGGTTTACTATATCTTCAACGCATGCTAAAGATTTTGATTTCTGAAAAATAAATAACCAATTATAGGTATTATATGATTTATCATATGTTATTATTTTTCGATACTTTTCCATTGGAATTCCATGACTTACTACACAGTACAACTGATAGTTTAATTTCTTAACTTGAGTAAATATTTATTGAATAACAAATTATTATATTCAAATTACACATTAATCACATATTTTAAAAAAAAACACTGATTATAATTATATAGCTTTACTATGCAATCACAAATTCTGTTTGAAAAATTACAAGGAAAAAACGATGCATTTTATTTCATAAACATTTCAGAATTAAAATTTTAATATTTTTTTTTACATTTCGACTTGCGCCTGCGTTGAAGTTGTTTTCTAATATCACGGTTCTTCATAATTTTTCTTATGTGGAAATACAATCATGTTCAATGCATTATCGGTAGAAACACAGCAATAGTGAAAGAAGAAAATTGTGTCTGTCACGTTGTCATCAACATGAACTTGTAACATAACATCGAATATAGTGCAAATCATCAGTGTTATGTGTAGCATTAACTATCTATTACAATCAGTATCTATTTTATACTACTTTTGCAATTAGTGTTTCTTCATCTACATCGTCGTGTGTGAAATTGTGAACATTCGGTAAACATTGCCGAAAATTAGACAGAAAGTAGCTGACATTTGATAAACAGAAGTTCAATGTTGATTTGGTGTCTGATGTTATTAGTACCACGTAAATATTCGAATTTGCTCAGGTTCCATTGCTTCGACATGCACTTTTAAAAATGTAAGTAAATGAAATCCATTATTTATAGTTACAGTAACTACATGATACAGTAGCTAGAGTAGTTTTTCTACTTAAATATTTCAGTGTAAAATTTTTTTAGTCTACAAATCGGAGCTAAATACGCAATTTTAGTTACAGTACTTTATTTTGTTAATATTAAATTGTTTTACATTTAGTTAATACGTTGAAGTAACTAACAGCCACTGGTGTTCTTTAACTAATCTAAACTGAAAGTTTATGAGTGTAAATTCTAGTTATAGTCACTTAAAAGAAAAACAACCGATTTTATCATTAATCATAAATTAAATAGGTAATCTTTTACTTTAGGTTGGTAGGGGGAGTTTAGGTAGAAACGGAATATTTTATCTTAAGATAAATGGAATATTTCAATGTCGTTGTATTTTCTTACAAACCTAACCTGGTACACCTATAACACCAGGTTAGGTTAGGTAAAAACAAAATCAACATTAAAATATTCCATTTATCGTAACGATATTTTTTCTAAACTCCGCCCACCAACCTAAAAGTCAATTTTACCAAAGTTACATTTTTGTTTTAACCAACCTAAACAATGGATACGTGGCGCCCCCGTACCTGTAGCTGTGGGTTAATACACAAGTAGGCTACTGTTAATACTTTTCGTGGATTTCAAGTAGTATTGCTCATGTATTTTGATTAAATTTTATAATTTTAACGAAAATAATCTATGGACATTTATTCCGATTATGAAATAGCGAAATGTGTTGAATATTATTGCCAAAATCAGTCAGTGATTTTCAACAAATTACCATATAAAATCAATTATGATAGGGGTATAAAAATAAATCGACTAAAAAAAATAAATAACTCTTTATTTATTTATTTATTTATTTTATTGGGACAGTGGAATCTATTTGGAATTTGTATGATGTAGCATTGCGTCTATTATTATGGTCAATATAGAATTTAGAAAAACTTCTTCATTAAATTTTAAATTTACTAAAGAGGTAATTTGGGGGAAACTACTCGATATAGGTGAACCACATGACTGAATTTTTGGATTTTAATAATGTTCCGTTCATTTATTAAATGGATGTCAATCTTGTACAGTAAATTTAGTGTAGTTATTTGATAATAGATGGTGATACCTGCACTGTTTTTGACAAACTTTGAACATCCCTAAACTTGTATCACACACAACTATACAGGGGTTCTAAAATAAAATAAAAATAAATTTAAATAAACATCACACTCATTGGCACTTTAAAATAATGTATCTTTTGACATAAATAATATTTTGATTTACAAAATTAAAAAAAAATAAAAAATTAAAAATACACCACTTTACTAACATATTTACACAGAGTATTATTTTCAATCAATGTCATTATCAAATAATGCATTAATAACTAATAAAATGTATACTTATTATTGGGTCAGTAAACAATCTGCTACTGTGTAATGAAAACCACTTTTTCACAAAACAAAGGATAATTCGCTTAGAGAAGATTCACTGCACATAAAAGAAACGTATAGCTTTATACATTAATGCCATTGCTATTAATATACAGGGTGAGTCAAAAGTTCGGGGTCATGGCAATACTCGAAAGGCTATTATGAGTTTTGGATATAAAATAACTAGCATCTTGATAAAGCTCTTTACAATGGCAGTACAGTAATTTTTCATTGACATTGAAATGGAAATTTCAAGGCCATCGTATTGTTACATTGGAAGCTATGAGTCGCTCGTGCCAAGTCATATTTAGAAAGTTGTAGCCAATGGTTCATTTAGTCATAATCCAGTGTGATTTTATTTATTTCCAACACTCCAACGAAAATAAAAATAAAAACAAGATGTTTAAATTATTATACCTATTACACAGATGAACACGTGTTTAATGCTTTAGATTATTATAAAATGTCCGGTTCATTTATTAAATTGATTTTGATTTTACACAATACACAGTATTTAATTTAATTAAAAATATTTTATGGTAGACGCAAAATAAAAAATAGCCAAGATTTTAGAAAAATACATTGCTTTATTTACATAAGATATCACTTTCAACATATGTCAGCTAATAATGAATGAATAAATGAATGATTTAATGAGCATGTCGCGGAGACATTAATACAGTAAAAAAGGAAAAACATTACAAAGTAATCAGTCGATAAAGACAACGTACAATGGTTAAATAAAAATCACATGAGAAATAATAAATGACGTAAAAATTGGAAGAACACTACACCATGCTAAAATATACCGCCTATAATACAATAATTTATAATATTGTATATACAATAATAAAACATTTAATGATACATTAATAAAACAGTTTATAATACAAGAATAAAATATATTTATTATTGTATTATCATGTAAAATCATTTTTGGTTGATGTGCTATTTTAAATTAATACATCGTAGTCAAAGCTGATACAGTAATTACTAGCCACAGAAAAATTTAGTTAATATTTACAGTCAAAACGTTTTAAATATTATCTTAAACATTGCCTTGAGCACTGTCTGCGTCATTTTTTAAGTTCGATACGAAACTGACCACGATAAACCATGAACCTTTCAGAGAATTGTCGACTCAAAATCGAATAAGGTTCATCTTCTTGTGTTTCGTGTTTAAACAAAAATTCGTGTTCAAGCAAAAAATCCTTCTCCGGAAACCAATTCGGTAACACGGAACGAAGTGTCGGATCGACATACAAGTTAATCATCGTTACATATTGAAGATGTCTCTGTTTTAAAAGATATTTCACTGGAGTTAGCGAATCTGAGGTGATATTTTTCATACAATTTTCTTTGAATATCAATTTCAAACTCACGAGGTCGGGTTTTTCCTTCGCCAACTTATCCATTAAAAATTTGAAAACTACAGTAGAAGGAATAAACAAAAACCCCAGATGGCCAAGTTGCGCTGTGTTCATGATGGTTACCACAAATGTCGACAACGAAGGTGGAATGACACTGGTAGTGAAATAATCAAAGTTTAACATTAAACGTCGTAAAGATGGAAGTTCTTTTGTGACCGAAAATAACTTTGGAATAGAAAATTGGTTAGTGACGTAAAGATTCAGTTCTTGGAGTGTCGTCAAAAACGGGAAACGGTTCACCAAAATGGCCGTGAAGATAGAATTTCTGCATTCTAAATACTCTACATGGCGAACACGAGACAGAAGAAAGCATGTACGATCAGTGAATAGAGATCGCACTTTTGTGTAAATGACTGCTGTAGAATCGACTTCTTTAATGTTATTCAGAAAACTGAGTTCTTTAATGAAAAATTCTTGTACAGAATCATTGGGTTGCTTTACGATGAAACACCCGGAAAGATACAACATTTCGAAGGATTTAATAGGAATACAAGAAAACAAATTAAACTTGAAAACAGGGATCCATTTTGAATTTGAATTTATAAAACTAAATTCGTCAATCGATTTTGATTGGATGACGTTTTTCCAAATTTGGCTCATGACGTCAACGTATTTCAATTGGTGCTGAGCGTGTAAATGTAGATGTATTCCTTTAGTGAACCGATCATTTTGTATTAACTGTGTGACTGTTTCCAAATGTTGATCCTGTAACGAGCATTTCAATAGCCGAACCCTTTGGAACGAGATTTGGTTCAACTTTCCTCGTTCGATTTCGCTCAGGATCATGCTGCACGTGAAGGCGTCACATCCTTGCAGATGCAAGTGGTGGTGTTTGGCTGCGATGGTGTTGAACACTTTGATGTAGAAATTCCACGACGAAAGAGTTACATTACCAATGACGTAAATTATAAGTTCATTGCATTCAATGAAATTTGCTCCAAATTTAGTCTCCTGGGAAATGTCATTGGAAGGTCTTAAATATAGTCTTTGAAACGACATGGGTGGAAGTTGAGTCAAATCTCCAATGTTCCAATTCATCACCGATATCAAGTTGTCTTTCTGTGCGACTTGCAATAATTTCTCGTGCAATTTGGACGTATAGTATTTTTTGGACATTCCTTTGCGACAAAGGATTTTGTAATTAGTCGGAACAAATTCGATTAACGGTCGGATGGTTTTGTCGTCCACGTTGGCTAATTCCATTAAAACGTTGATTATTCGTGGTTGACTCACGTGGAAGATGCCGGACCATGGGGAAAGTGCTTGAAATAACATGGTAACTTTTTCCCCCAATAAACCTGCCAAAAAGGGATAAAAGAGAGATTCCAAAGAGGGAACAAATTTTTGTTGAACTAACTTTCGAACCGTTTTTTGAAAGTCTTCGGGTTCGTTCGTAGCTAAAATTGAAATTGAATAAGCTGCCAAAAATTCCAAGAAAGTTTTGTGCATCGGTTGATAACAAGTTTCTTCTTGGTGTTTTATCATTTTTCTGTATTTGATGAAAATGCCAGATTTCAGTACAACGTCACTTTTAACCACGTTTTCATCAAAATTTAAATCTTGGTTTTTAAGTAACTTATTCAAAGCAAAATGTCCAATGTCCCTCATTTCTTGTCGAACTGAATTTTCTAGTTCATTGGTGGATGGTTTAAAAAGATCTAATTTGTCGTTTTCGTTTAATTTGTTCTGTCTAACGAGCGTTTTTTGTAAAATGAGGTTGATTAGAGTTTCATAGAATGAAGTCCTCGTTCTGTATTGTTTGATCAAATCGTTTTCCAACATCCATCCCAAGCAAAACACCAGTAAGGGACACTTAAACATCTCACTTGCATCTCCTTCAAAAAAATTCTGCAGGTGTTCCTCCATTTTGTCTGGTTCGATGTCGTAATGTCTTCTAAGATACTCGATTTTTTGTTTTTTTGATAGTCCATTTATGACGACGTGTTTGTCTTCAAAGTTGTATCTCAGCTCCTCGTCTTTGTCTTCAAGATGAATAGTTGCTTTAGAATGTCCCAACGTTTTTCTACTGCTAAAAACACCTCTTCGACTGGTCACCACAACACAAGAGGATCTCAATTCCTCTTTTATTAAGATTGGCCTAAGTCTTTGTCTACCTTCAGCAGACAACTCGTCCATTCCATCCAACACCAACAAGACTTTATGAGACTCCAGATACTTGTTCAAATCTTCTTTCGTGGTGTTTGATCTCCCCGTTGCTCTATCGATCATGCCAACGATAAAATCTTGTAAATCTTCATTCCCCAAGTGATCGAGTAGTACAAGAATTGTCATGTTGAACTTTAACCTGATGTATGATTTTCCTTTAGCCCAATCATGAGCTAGTTTGTACGCGAGTGTCGTCTTTCCAAACCCAGGATCACCTTCTACCAAGATTCTGGACACATTAACTTTGTGCATCTTTTCAAACAGCTGTTCCATCTGTATTATGTCTTTTTGATCCGATTTCTTACGGGACTGTATAATTTCTTGATCGATGAAGAATTCGTCTAGAGGCAAGTCCATGTTTATCATGTTGGGCTGAGGAAGGTTTAACATGGAGTAATTTCTTTCAAGACTTCTTTGAAACTTTGCGAAATCTGAAATAAACGAATTCGCGATGAGAATGATTTTTTTGTAACTTCGCAATTTCTTTGTTAATTTTATGGTTTTCAATAAAAAAAAATTATTTTTATGACTCTTATAGCTACTTGACACGCAATTTTACGCATGGTAATTCGAACAATTTGTTGACGACTGTGACTGTTAGCTTTGTCCCCAACCAATTAAAACTGGTTGGCAAGATGCTGATGACACAGTTATCCACAAATTTCTCAACTTCGCACACTTAAAAAATTGCATGTATAAATTTATATTTTCATCTATTGTAAATTAAAGTTGCCTATTTTTCGCGCCTTTTATTTGGGTGCCAAACAGAATGCCCGCTGATAGTCTTTTAAACTTCAAACACCAACCTTATCTAATATTAAAATTAAACTGAAACAAAATCATATATTTTTTAAATAAATAAAATTTTTGTTTTATAGCAATATTAAAAATAAAGTCACCTGTAATGTTGTATGAATGGGTCGTCGTCGTTGTCTCCATGAGATGATCAGCTATGTCAGCTCGTTTGATACTTTTCAATGCTTGCATCATGATTGTTGCCTGTTGTTTGTTCCTTTTGTTTTGCGTCCACATGTTGATCATTTTATGGGATTTTTCCATCAAACTTTCTCTTCCTTGTTCCAACTCTGCCAATTGTGTCGGGTTGAGTTCTAATTCTCTACCGAGTAGTTGTAAACTGGAACCGATGTTGTCGACGATGAATTGAACTTGTTGCTTCGTAATTTTAATCGATGAATCTGCAAATGTAAAATTGGAATGTTTGTCGTAGAAGTAACTAACATTTTTTCCTATAAAACTTTTTCATATTAAACTTGACGATTATGGAACGTTTTAAGAAATAATGAGTTTTTATTGGCTCATAGTAATGTGAATGTAGTCCTCTTTCTGACATGTAACTTAGTTGGTGCGACGACTTGCAATTTGTTGGTGTTTCAAGACTGTCATTTCATGTCGAAATGCTTGCAATTCAAAATGATACCCGTTGTGACTGCAACGTGTGACTTTAGAAAAGTGAGAGTAGTTTCTTATGTTACGGTGGTGTTGACATAAAACTTATGTCAGAAAACTGATTAACCCATTAACGGCCATTGTCCCTTTTATGGGACGCTCAGTAAAAGTTGGATATAATTTGTTTGGCATGATTAAA
>JAQIWH010006223.1:0-13192 GCA_034695005.1 Cryptops parisi
CGAACTCGCACAACTGTTCAAACTCGCACAAGTTATTCAGAAGGGCTAAACACACATCGAGTTCAATTTTGGTTGCACTCGCATTAATTTTTGTTTAAATGTTGTTTTTTTTAACTAGATTTTTAATTTTTTTAATGGTCTTGACCATGACCAGACCACATAGTGACGTCATGGTTTGAATTTAATCATTGACGTTGACATTAATCATAGAAAATCGTGCTACACAGATTCAGATGTATCTGCAATGTATTTTTAGTAGCACGATTTTGTGAAGCAGTTTCGACCAATCGTCAATCAAAATAGCTCCTCCTCCTCATGTTCACACAATAGTTGTTAAAAGCATTTATTTTGCAATTGTTATTAAAAGATTTCTTTTGTTATTTATTGAAAGATTTCTTTTGTTATTTATTGAAAGATTCTGCAATTGTTTTTAAAAGATTACTAATTTCTTAGCAAAACAGTGACTTGTTTTCGAATGATGTTACGTCAATCAAAACAACTCCTCCTCTTCCTCATGTCCAGACAATGATTTTAGGCCACACCTCCTATACCTCCCGGGCATTAATGATTTCACCGATATGTCAACAATGGTACAACCTAGTAACCTCTAAATTTACTTATACCTTGTCAGCTACGAACACTATGTCCATGCAAATTTTGAATTATTTTCGTCAAATATACACGACACAAAAAAACAAAAAGTGGCGGATACTGAAGGCTTCTGCTTCGCTCCATCCTGAATTAATGAGTTATAAATGTATTAATACAACTTAATAATACAAAAATAATTTGTATACTTGAAATAAATAGGTATGAATATTTTTTTGTTAGACGTGTATAAGCAATATGAACGATAGTTTAAGTGCACAAAGTTTCTGTGAATTCGTAATTCCTCAAAAGCTAAGTTAGACTAATATGATTTCATGCAATTAACCATTCTAATTAAATTTTCCGCTTGATCCAGATGCGTTATTTTACATATGAGAAATTGAAAACGGGATGGAAATGGGAAAACCGGGGGTAAGAGGGGGTAGGGTAGGGGAATATGGGTAAGTTAAGTGGTAGACGTCTAGGTTAGTTAGAATAATTTAATTAATTTTGCGCAAATCGCTTCTTAAGCTCGCTCTTAAATCTGGGAGATTTTCGCTTTTGTTGGCTTGAGACCCGGATGACAGTCGCAAAATCCCTTCGATAAGTTGCATATTTCATGGATTTCGGGGAGAATGAATTTTCACGCTTGACAGATTACCACGATTGGTCTGCTTTAATTACGCACTAATGGATTTATCATGCATGATTTATGAACCCCGTGGAAAACTGCAGGTTTGTAACAAAATAATTTTAATTAGTCTCAAAAGCGAGAAAATGAAATACCTACCTACCTACAAATGTGTGTGTGTGTTTGTGTTTGAATTGGTTTTCGTCTCTTCACGTGTAATTTGGCTCTTATCGCTATTATCGTTGATGTCAGAAGCGTGCAATAGGCTGAATTATTTAGTTTTAACCGAATTTTGAAGTTAGAAGGTTTAAGTGTGTGTGCGTTTGTGCTTGACATACAAATTACGGAATGTCATGTAATTTTACGTAGGACATCGGCGGTGGAGATGGAAACGTTGAGAACGGTTAATTTTCAACTTGGTTGGCATTAAAGTGTCTAGGATTTTGAATTCACGAAAAAATGTTATAGGTAGTGGTTACAAATTATTGTGTTGAGATTTTTCATTATTATACGTATACATTAAAAGTTTTGGGAACAAATCACATTTGACTAAGGTGGTTTGGTACTTGTGTATCAACTGACATTTCTTGTCACGAAAACGGCATGGGGTTGTTGTTGGTTTTTATTTATTTTATTAAAAACGATTAAAGGAAATCGTAAGAGTGGTAAAAAGAGTTACATAATCATAACATATAGAATAGAGATAAAAACCAAATGGCAAAACAAACGTCGCCTGACAAAACACACAGCCTATTTATCCATATAGATACCAGTTTTGCTTAGTTAAAAGAAAAACTCATTTTAAGTTTTTTCCGTCGACTGAGATTACCGCTGGTGGCGATCGCCACCAGGTACGATCGCTACGATCGTTTGCATTACTGAACGTGTTACCCTGATTGCTTCCTTTATTATATTTTAACTAGAGGTTATCCCGTGCAGAAGCACGGGCACTAGTTATTAAAACATATTTCCCAATTTATTTGAATATCAATACCTAACAGACAACAAAAGCTCAAAGCGCTCAAAGCTCTTTATAGCGCTCAAAGCGCTCAAAGCTCTTTATAGCGCTCAAAGCGTTCATCAGCTTTGAGCGTTCGCTTTGCGTTAGCGTCCCCTTCGCGATAATGGATTCGTCCAAGCCGACCAAAACATCGAGCAATCTTCTGAATCTTTATGTATCTGTTCTGGAGTTATGGCCATAGATACCAGATTAGACTGGTAGATTTGTCATGCCAGACCTTAGGATCGTCATGCTACTTATAAAATCACTATTGTTCGTTCAATTTTCTTTCAGTAGCATTGTGATACATAAATAACACGATACCGAATGCTGACTAAATGGAACACCCTTTACAACTTTCTAAACATGACTTTGTAGCTATGACTCATGGGTTTTCGACGTAACAATGAAATGACCTTGAAAATTAATTTGAAGGTCAATGAAACCAGTACCTTTGAAAAGACAATGCAAACAATTTTTGTCTGACACATTTGTTTATGACAGTCTTTGTTTTTATGATGTTTAGATTTGTGACGTTAAGTGAACCACTCTGTAGTTTATATTTGACCACAGATGTATACGATAAAATTTAAATATGTAAATTGTGAAATTTATGGTTAGTTTGTTTTAAATAATAATTCGACTATTTAATTGCATGATTAATACTTTCTCGACTCAAATGTAGTTCATTGGATTTTATATTAATTTTATTCATTAATTATTTCCCATATACACTTGCGCGACAATGTGTACTGAATTGTGATGCATTATTTATTATGAAAATCTCTCGTTATAATCATTGCGTAATGTATAATTGACATTTCTTCATTTTCACGATGAACAAATATTTTCAAAATAAAATCCAATATAATTGCGTTAGTTATTCATGTATGTAGGCCTACGGGAAAAGTGTCATTAAAATATTTATAATTCGTAAATTATATTTCCAAGATTGGCCAGTTTGAGTAGTCATGCTTTATTAATTTGTTTACTACTTTTATGTGTTGTAGCATTGAATCAAATATTACATAAAATACGAGAATCGATTTTTGAAACTTATATTCACTACTACGGTATAATAAACTCATTGTTTTTATTTATCAAAACACTTCAAAAATAGGTCAATTCGTTTTTCATAAAAACATGAACATATTTCGGGATAAAAAATGATTGTACGAAATAAAATCAAGGAGAAAAAAGTCAAAAATAAAACAAAGTATAAAAAAAGATGTAAGTTTTTTTTTTTGATTTTTTTCTTGTCTGTTTTGACGTCTTTTTGACTTTGTTTCCTTTATCTTATTTTTTGACATTGTTTCCTTTGACTTTTATTTCCTACAATAAAAAAATGACCGTCTTCAGGTCATTTTATTTAACTATTAATTCCAGTTAAGTTGTTAATAAAAAGATTCTCCCAGATCTGTGTGTGTCTCATGAACGCTTTAGCCCCGCATAATCGAGTTCCGCCCATTGCACAAACTCCTCAAGTCAACTGTGGTGTAGCATCCTGTCACTAGATGGAGTTAATTGGTTGGTTGGCTGTAAACGTAAAAAGTACACGTCCAGACCTACGTCGTAGATAGAGTTAGTTGGTTGTAAACGTATAAATATAATATCACTTTTTCCGTGCTACAGCACGGGTTAACTAATATTCCGCGATAAATTAATACAGCTAAGTACTGGTTAATATAGCTCTTAATGTCACTTTGACAAAGCCCTTTTGACGACCGTCTTGAGTTTCTAGTAAGCCAGTCTTAATTTTTGGCAATTTTCTTTAGTTTAATTATTGCCAATAATACTCAACAAAACGCTAATATAGCTAAATACTGGTTAATATGGATAGAGAATTGATTATTAATCAATTTTTGTCACTCCACAATTTTTGTCACTTCGATCAAAACCCATTGGCGATCGTCTTGAGTCTGTTGTAAGCGAGTCCTGGTTTAATCTCTGGTGCGTTGTCATCATTTTCGTTAATATCCATCATCAGGTAATATTACCTCGGTATTACCTCCATCAGCTAATTGGGTCGAGGGTCCGTAGCTGGACATCCCTTTACTTTTGGCGCATGCGCAGTCTTAGGCCATTGAACGCTGCGCTTAATTCAATTTTGTGTGCCGAGAGTTTGGCCGTCTCTCTTTGAGGTCGTTGCAAGCACTTCGCAAATGGCTTGGGTAAATACATTTGGTGGTCAGCTCATTAGCAGCCAATTTACTTCAATCATACATACGTCGAATGGTGTAGAAACCGAGTTGGACAATGTATTATTAGTAGGGAACGATAAATGGAAAGTTGTGTTGTTACACGCAAAGACGTAGGTTTGGCTCTGCTAGAATTAGTTATAAACAAAGTATATTAAAGAAACATGATGTTAGTTAAATTACTCTGAATGTAAGAGTTGATGTTGGTTAGTGTATTCTTGAATACTGATTGAAGGTGGTAGAGAACATAAAACGTTTATTAATTTCCCGACACATGCCATTTTAGGCATGGCAACTTAAGCAATTTATGTGGACAACTGTGACGTCAAGTTCTTGCTATCCAGTTTTAATTGGATGGAAAACAAGCTGAGGTCATAGTTGTTCACAAATTGCTCAAATTGCTACACTAAAAATTGCGTGTGTCTGGAGACCATGAAACGGTTATAGTGAAACTATAAACTATTGAAAAGCAATGTCATAAACGCGCAGGTCAAAATGTCTTTAATAAAATAATATTGAAAAATGTGTAATTTTTTATGTGTAATAAAACGGGGAACAAACGTTTAGACCATAAAAAATACATTTTTTATGAAACTGTATATTTTGAAGATTAATGATTTAAGCTTAATCCTTACTTTTTTATTGGAAAATCCAAAATCTCGACGTTATTAGAAGAACGTCGAGATAGGAATTTTAAATGCGTCAATATTTTACTGTCGTATTGCTTTATAGATACCACAAAAGTACAGAACCGGTGAAGTCACCTAATGGACATGACATTAAGGTTACCAACCGCAGTACAACATTTTATTAACTTCATGATTACCTACAAAACTGAAATTTTGAACATAATAGTCCTATGACCAATAACCCTATGACAAAAAGCCCATATGACCAATAGTCCTTATGACCAAAAGTCCTTATGACCAATAGCCTATGACCAATAGCCCTATGACCAATAGTCCTATGACTAGACCTCGGATTGATATGCACTAAAAACATGAAAAATATGCACTAAAAACTCTCGAAATATGCACTAAAAACATGAAATTATGCATTCAAAATGTCACAAAACTCCTCAAATATGCAGTAAAAACATGAAAATATGCAAAAAACATTTCTTGTTGCTGGGTGTCGTGCAAAAATACAAAAATTCTAAGCATTTTATTTCAATTTTTTAAATTTTTATTCCCTTTTTGTAGAATTTGGAATTTTTTGTTGCATGAAATTACAAATATCAATGGAATCGATTAATATAAAATTAACATAGCTAACAGATAATAGTAACGTTTTCTATATTTAACGTCAAATGAATATATCATGTTTTTGACTTACACGACAAAAGATATTTCTTTATTGGTGAATTCGTTAGGAAACGATGCATTCCATGTTTATGTAAAGCAAACTTTGCGTACTTTTCCATTCACATTATGGATATTATAAAAACTTTAAAATAAATACGTTTGCAAAAAAAACTGCACATTTATGTGAGCACAAAATAACTATAAATGATGTGAACTGGGCTCTGGGAAAGTGTCAAATGTGAACGAAAGGACATGAAACTGGAAGTTCATAAAACTGTTTCAGTATTTTTTTGGATTTTTTATCTTTTCATTCTCCAAGAATTGGTCAGAGTCATAGGTAGAGTTTGGGATTCGCGGTCTATCCGAAACCGAGAACCGCGGTTCTTTGATGAAAACCGGAACCTCAGAACCGTCGTTGAAAACCGCGGTTCTCGGTTCTCTAAGTTATAGTTATTACAGCTTATAAGTATTAAATTTTAAATTATATAGTCAGTGCACTTTCAGTATAAATTATCTTTACATTAAATCTAACTTATTTTATTTGTTTTGATTTGTTTTTTTTTTATCTCGAACAACTTTGGATCACGTTAGGATCAAATTATTTACAACACAATTGAGATACAAACAACAAATCTATCTTTCATCTCCTTATCATATTCTTTGCCATCTTTTACCAGCCAGGAAATGCATGCAATCGATCGTCATGTACAGTACAAATTAAGAAATATATTAATTTATTTTTTTATATTTTTTTAATACAGACCAATAGTACCAAGTACAAATAATTGATAACAATGTGCTATCCAAACAATGAAATACATGATTAACAAATGAAAATGTTCACAGCCTGAACAACACACCAAGTCCATATCACACAATCAAGATATACACTAAACCAGGGGTTCCTAAACTTTCATGGACTGTGACCGACCCACCTTTATGAAGTGGCAAACACTGGGACCCATCTAGCTTATGTTATGAAAATAAGAAGGGGAATAAATGGTTGTTCATTTGTACACTTTACTACATCCAAGCAAATTGATGTAGTATAAATTCACATTCTAATTTTTTACTTCAACTTTTTATTTTTGAGGACCCACCAAAAATTGGCTCGTGACCCACCAGTGGGTCCCAACTCATACTTTGGGAACCATGCACTAAACAAAGTATCATTACCAATGAGTGGCAAAATATTACAATTAGTGAAAAATCGTACTAATTAGTGAAATATTACAAATGAATGACATCATGATAGCGACATGACGATGTATAATAACAACAATAAGTTTTTCCAGGTTTGTAAATCTGCATCAGAAAAGCCAGATGATATTCGTATCATAAATTTTTGACCATTTGTTCGGCCCACCCTGTATCTAAAAAAAATAGCATGATCCCCTACCCTCTCATACATTACAAAGTCAAGTACAGTAAAGCGTTGATTATCCAAACTCATTGGGAGCAATGGGTGTTCGTGAAAACGATTTGTTCGCATAATCGGACATTAATAATTCATGTGCTTATTTTGTATAAAAATGAAAAAAATGTTTTCTGTTTATAAATACAGTATATTGTACGTTTATATTTTTTATTACCGTATCGGCCCGAATATAGCGCAATGTTTTTATCTGAAATTACAATCTCAAAAACAGCACTCGCATTATGTTCGCAGTCTTGCATTTTAAATAGCGCCTGAACGTAGACAACTTCATCAATTCAAACACGTTCCCGCGATTCACATGATGGGCGTATCGACTCGTAAAGTGATTGGTTCGTAAAAGATTTGTGACCACACCTTCAGATGACGTTGTCGTACACACGTGTGGAAAGTGTTGTGTTAATATTTCCACCATATATGATCAACACGTTTCGCGCCCACTTCACATGTTGTAACAGTTAACTTTTAGATTATTCATTCATTGTATTGTAAATAGAATTGCTTGTAGCCTACATTTTAATTTTATTTTATTTTTTTTTGAAATGATTTCGAAAAATTGGGGGTCATGTTATGTTCGAGGTCGTGTTATATTTGAGCCAATACGGTACTTACATGTTACATATGTATTACAAAACTTTTTAAAAAGCATGGAATTTTCTTGGACTTTTAGTTATTGTCTTTCATAGACAATACTGTTTCCTCCGCTTTAGCATTTTATTTACTCTTATTCCACTTTCCGCTTTAGCACTTCCCACTAAAATGTACAGACAACCGGCACAAATTTAAGTGGAATCCCTACACATTTACTTGATTACCGCTGTTCGGATAACCGGTCGTTCGCATAACCAACGTTCGGATAATCAATGTTCTACTGTACTGTAAATATTTTCTTAAAAACAATAAAAATCAAGATTGTAGTTAAGTTTTTAATTAATTTTAATTTACATACATTCTTTAGTTGGTTTTGTAAGATTTTCACTAATGATACAATCGAGTTTTCATTTTTCTTTCAAAATCTGGAAAATTTAAAGGAAACAGTAGAAGACCGAAGAACCGCGGTTCTCAAAAATTTCGATTCCCCCAAATTCTAAATGGATGGTCTTAAGCCATACCGAATTAATTCAGAAAGCTTCAATATGAGAAAACAATTTTATGTATGGTTTGTCCATAGGATTGCATGCTATTCCGATTGGTTCGTAGTGCCATGCAGCTCTGCTTAATTGGTCTAGCAATATAATTCTTAGTTTACCATAATTTATTGGTCTCATTTCACGCATTAACTCAGAAACTGTAAAAAGTGTATTAGCTCATGAAGGTTTAACACGATCCAACTGTTCAGTGAAACATTCTGCCATCGAGTGGAATAGATATATCATAAATTTCTGAATCAATTTTTTGTTAATGAAGAATGTTGTATGAAAAAACTAATAAACACCAAACAAAATTCTCAAATTCATTACGCACACATTGTTCATCCAAATTAATTATGAAAAAAAAAAGTATCACCAAAATAAAATTACAAATGTGTATAAATAAATGAAAAGACTAATGTCTTCTTATTCTTATACAAAGAAAAACGAAACAACAAACAAAAACAAAACAAATAGCCATTATTATGCTTTTTACAAAAATTTATTTCAAATTTGTAATCTTAGTCCAACAAAATTTTTAAAAAAATAAAATATTTCAACATCGGCTGTAACTTTTTAACTAGCTTATTTAACTACTTTCGAATATTTCTTGATTTTAATCACAAAACAAATTTATACATTTATACATGTTATAAATAGAATATCGAGAGCAACAGCAAAATCAATAAAAATAAATGCATCCTATGCACGTTCAACAGGTGAATGAAATTTACTTTGACAAGCAGTCAATGTTGCACAGCATTAGGTTAAGTTTATTAAAAACAAAACACACTTTATACCCTGAATAAGTTTACATATACATATACATTACTATACATTTCATAAATTAACATCGCTAGATTTCAGGAATAATGTAAAAAAATTTTACACCAAATTTACAAAATAAATAAAATCAAACAATGGCAAATAAACGCCATACTGTATGTAAAAACTTTACCTGAAGTGTGATGGAATGAAGTTCCTGATTGTGCTGAAGATGAGAACAAACTGAGTTGGCAAACTTGTGTTTGATTTCAATGTCTTTTCTTAGCTGTTGAACCACTTGTTTCTAAAAACAATTAACAACAAAACAAAAATTAAATTAACTCAAACCTATCTATTAATAACACTCACTAACATACTTAAAAACAATACAATGTCTCACCTGTTTGTCACTCAATGCCATAATTTCTGCTTGCAGCTCGTGCAATTGTTTCTGCAGTAGAGCATTCTACAAAACGTTGGAAAATAAAAATTATTTTCTACAAGTAACAATTTTATTTTTTACAACAAAAAAAACACAAAGAAAGCACAAGCGATTAAGACTCCATTCACACTCCACAAACTTGTTTTCTCATTCACTTATTGTAATGACTCACTTGTAATCAATACTTTACTCTCAACCTGACTAGCTCGTTGTTTAATTATATTTTGAATCAATAAAAAAGTGTACGTATGACAGTTGGTTTCGCAAATCACCTTATGGCTTTAGTAGCCTGGGTAAGTTCAGTGAGAATAATAATGGGGAAAAAAATAGTTCACGGAATTTCCAACTCACGATGACTCGCTCTCAACTCATTTACTGCAAACAGTACAATTCAATTTTTTTTTAAGTTATGTTTATAGAGATTAATGATTTGAAACTTTTGAAGTTACTTTTGGATTAGATGCCCATCCAGCTTGTGGGGCTACTTGTTTGTACTTTGTTATGGGTTTGGAGACAGGTTCAGTTAGTTAAACAAAAACATACTTAATACATCATTACTGATTCATTAATCGTATATTTTGCTTGTTTAACTAACCTAACTTGCGAAACCAAGTGATCCCAAGTTCAAGCAAGTGGTGCCACAAGAGCCAAACTGGCATCTAATCCAAAAGTAACTTTTTGTGAAATAAACAAATAAGTCGACTTTTTGTTCAATCACAGATGATGTTCCAGACTCTTGCTATAGTTATTACAAACCTTAATCTCCAACTATAAAACTCCAAACTGCAAATATAAATAAAATAAAATAAAATGGAGTTTGTTTCAAAACTTTCCCAACTTAGGAAATTATATCACACACACTATGATCAACCATATTCTATAGATTTTATACTGAGCTAAGTTTTAAAAACAATCGCTTCCAACATTTGCATTATGTATAACAGCAAGCTATTAAGAAATAAGTTTCATTAAAGAAATATTTTGTTAAAGCATTTAGTACACTAAATAAACTAAATTAGTCCTTACTAGTGCCTTTTAGAATCCAAAAATAAGAAAATACAAATTAGGTTCTGAAAAAAGGAGAGGTTTCCATTCTTCTTCAAAAACAATTTAAAACTCTTCCAGTTTTGTTTTTTTTTGTTGTTGTTGTTGGAACTTAACAATAACAAATAAAATAATAATGAAAAAGTTATTTTAATTTATTTTTTTTAAAAACAAAGAAAAAATTATTTTATCCAACAATGCTAAGCCAACATGTGGTTGGTTAAAATTTTCAAACAATTCTAGTTAATGGCTCCAATCTATTATTCTTAAGTTGTTTTTTTATTAAATTTTTTCAAATGTTAGCATTTGGACAATTAATTTCCACTCTCAGATACTATTGCACAATGTATCAATTTTACTTCATGTGTCCAGTTAAAAATATCTTTACATGTAATTTCGTTTGAAGCTAAACTATGTTTACTAATGGCTTAGGAAGCCAGCCAATAGCTTTGCTAATTACTGTGCCTTGTGTATTTTGAGTATTGATACATTCCCAGAAGAAAAAAACCATGGACATTTTAAATAGCTATGAATAACTTATCAAAGAAATGATTGTTTAAGTCAATACTGTACATACATGTTGTTCATTAAATGTTCGTTTTTGTTTACAACATTGTTGGCATTTTTTCAATACCAAAACTGATGCATGCATTACAATTCCGAATTATACCGATTTTCATTTATTCGAAATAGGCTTGGAACCATCACATTCGGATAATCGAGTTTGACTTGTGGGCTTGCATGGTAAACATGCGCTAGTAGTTTTTAAGGAACCTAACTTGTCCATCAATGGGATTGGATATTAGTTTAGGTTAGTTAAAAACTAACTTTTTAACTAACCTTAACTAGTAAACATAAACATTCAGTTTGTTTACTAATCAATAAAACATTCAGTTTAAGCTAGTAAAAAACTATTAGTAGCACCACAAGTACCGTATTTTCTTTGCATTGTAAACTTTTAACAGATAACGCACCAACTTAGTTTTGGGGTCTAAATCGCTGTCAGTCAAGTTTTTAACTAGTTCCTCCAAATGAATCCAATCAATCTTTAGTGAACCACAAGTCTTTATGTATGACTTAGATAATTGAAATAAATATCCGGATAATGAAATTTTGATAATCTCTTTTCTGTTTTGGAAAAAGTTTACAATCATCAAATTGGTAATCATTTTTCCAAAACACATGTATAGCAACGACCAGTTTCAATACAGTGAAAATGCACCTGTCTCAAGACAATCGGTACTCTCGATTCGAAATACATACAAAGTTAAAGAAGTTGTTTGTAGAGTCGAATCCAATAACAAGAGATGTATTAAAACTTGTAAAATCCCAACGCTACATACTACAAACTTTACATATAAATTTACGTTGCAACTGGTGTCGTTTTAACAGCAAATAGAAAGTTAACTTTAATTAAAAAAAACTAACGCAATCCAGCTTTTCTGCTAAACTTCACAGTTTTAATTACTTGTAACGGACAATAGTGATCATAAGCCTGCAAAGCGTATACATTATAAATGATGGAGTCTGCAAGCGAGTCTACAGTGAAAGCTTCGAGTTTCAATCAAGTGATTAAGCACCATCAGTTGACAAAATCAATGTCATCGATACATTGTCACAAGTGCATTTAATAAAGGTCAAATTGAGCTTAAAAGTTTTTCAAGTTTAATGTTGAAGTAGCTCAATGGCAACAATGTAGTTGCAAAACCAAGAACTGGGTGACTCATCAAACTTTGATAAGAGTTTAATGGTTTCATTTCTGGTTGGAAACTCTCATTGGTCATCATTCCAGTGATGCTGTTTACCACCTACAAGCATTCACACTTTGTTTTTATTTCCATGTGTATAAAAAACTTGACTCGACCAAGTCAACATAGCTTTGGTACAAACTTTTTTTCTAACCAATCAACTTGTGTGACATTTTTTTGTAAACTACAAGGGGCTATTATTTGTTATAATATCACACGAGTTGGTGTACGTTAACAACTCTTTCAGAAACGACATTGAAATGTCACGAGTACTAAGGTGATACCCGGCTGCATTTTACAATTATTATAAAAACAAAAATAAACTAGATAAATAAAACAAACAACACACTCCAACCGGGTCACCGACAAACTTAGGCCTAATTGGAGACCCCGAGCGAGGCTAGGCTTAGTCTAATACAATGTGTTGACTCCAACATGTACGCGAACAACTTCTCAAAGATCGATAAATCTTGCGAGGGGGGGATATTTTTCTTGCGCACCCACCTGGGGATCAGCCTTCATCTTCGACACCAAAATCTACGAGAAAAAAACAACACATCAAAAATCCGTCGGCAACCGATCCAAAACACTCGAGCCAAACACACGAATCGGGGTTCGGGACGAACGAGACAACATCCACAACAGGAGGGGGGATGGAGAAGTCAATGTCCGAAAGTTGTTGTTGTTGTTCATGTCGGTTTCAAAAGTGTTCCCCATCCATTCGGGGTCGCAACTCGACACTAACAACCACAACTTTTCGCTCCCCCGCTGGTGCTGGGTATAGCGACAGCGACAAGTAGCTTACAAATCGGGCAAAGTGAGAGAATGAGTGAGTGAGGCGGGAGGAGGAGTAGTGGCGGGCCGGGTGCAAAAGTAGCTAAAGTGAGTGGGCAAAAGCTGCACTGGC
>JAQIWH010006224.1:0-13192 GCA_034695005.1 Cryptops parisi
AGATATATACACACACACGCCCCGTGCTACAACACGGCTACTTTGTTATGTGATAAAGAGTAAATGCTAACACTTCTATATTTTCTTTTGTGTACTTAGAATGTCCGCCCTCTGACGAAGGGATAGAACGTTTGGCATGTCCATCACCGGACTCTTTGGGACGTTACAGATGCATCGACGATCACGTCCTTTGTGACGGATTCATAGACTGTCCTAATGGAGAAGATGAGGACAGGATGTCCTGCATGTTTTTCAAGACGGTAAGATATTTCATTTAACTTTAACTTTATCATTTAATTATATGTAGTTGTTTCACTTTCTTTTCTGTCTGATCGCTTTATTAATATAATTTTCCCTTGACAAATTACGGCTAAGTTTCGATATAACGCGTTATTCAAGTTGTTCCACATTAATACATAATAACCTTATTTCATAGTCTTTATATGTTTTCCTAACACGAACCTAAACCTATATTTTTTTATTGTCTATTCACACTTCATTGTTAAAAAAAAAATTTTGATGTTTGCAACCCTATCAGAAAAGCGATATTGCACGCCATCTTTTTACGCACGCAAAATTGGATTGCAACCAGGAAACTGTAAGCGATGAAAAATCAACATCATTGCAAACAAATTTTTCAAAAAAATTAACAGTAACCTACTTTAACGAGCTTAATTCAACCACTCAGACATTCATGTCCAACGTCATTAACACACGAAACAAAAGTCATAAAACTCCCACACTTTCACTTTTTTTCAAAAAATAAAAGCAAAATAAATAAACATCCGCCATTATGGTAATTAAACTATCAATCACAATTCAAATATTCATGACATCCCTCTTTCGTGCCAACTTCTCTCCTTCGTTGCCATAACAACGCGATACCATCACGACAACCGTTTGCGCTCTAATCAACGCCGGTGGCACGCAGAAATCAGAACAAGATGGCGGCATTCTTGACCTCGACGTTGTTGCTCCTATTTTTTACTACTGATATTCGACACTAAATCCACATTACCTATATTTCATCACTTTTTACACAGTTTCCTACCATTTTCATGTACGAATAATTAAATCTTTATATATATATTTTTTCTTTTTATTTGCAGACCAAAGTACATTTGGACGTGTTAGCGGACGCGTTACTACGATGGGCTCGAGGTCGCTAGGAGAATTTCCATTCCCTCTTTTCGGCCGTGTTAATTCTTCAATTGTCTCTCTTGCCTCCCGGAAATAATGAATATACAGCCACTTTCTACAACTTCCTCCCCAACATGTTTTTGCTATTATGGCCCCCACGATAATACCAAGCAAAGCAAAAAAAAAAAATATACCAAAAAAATATTCTATATAAGTGGCCAAATATATTCTTCGTTTTTTCCCCTTCAAATTCCCTAACCTAAAAACAAAGGTTGGCCAGGGTGAAAAAAAAAATGGTTCCAAAAATAATAATTCCAATGCAGAAGCCATCATTTTCCTATTTATTTTTGTTTTCTGGTTTAACATTTTATTTTATTTTTCTTATATTTTTAATGTTATTCTATATCAAACAAAAATGTAAAAAAAAAATGTGAACACTTTTTAATCAAATATGTCAAGTGTGAATTTCCCTAAAACTCAATATTGACTTCGTTAGTTTTAATTATTATAATTAAAACTAACGAAGTCAATATTGAGTTCGGTCAGTATAAAATAATGACCACCCCCATGTTAATTATAATAATGAAAATTGATGTACATTTAATTTTTTCATTCCATCATTTTACGATATTTATTTCATTTTTGTTTTCAATATTAAAAAAAAATGTTTTCTTGCAAATAATATTTTTTTTATAAAACTTTCATCATTCAAATCCTAATTTTTTTTTCTCAAAATATAATATTTATTATTAAAAAAAATGGAAATGAATGGTAAACGGAAAATACATTTTTTTCTTGTGTGATTGCAAGAAAAAAAATTTTACGGGAAAAATAATGATATGACAGTGTGGAGATAAGTCAAGAGCATAAAATGTGAAAAAAAAGGTTTTTGTAACAACACAACGTTGTTGAAAGTTATATTTAAAAACAAAATGATCAGTAGTACTTCCTATAATATATCATATAGTTTGGCAAAAAAAATAATTCACAAAAAACAATAAATTCACAACGAAAAAATAAACCAAACGTGAAACGGGTTTTATAATACGATATATCGATATAGTTCAACAACAAATCTGATATTTTATTAATAAAAAAATCTTTTTTGTTTTTATATCCTTTAAAAAATGAGCTACATTATTTTTAGTTTTAAAAAATTCGATATATTAGAAAGTATCGATATACTTGTTTTTATGATGTGCTATATTTGAACAAAAAATTTGTCATATTTTGTTTGTTTCATAAAAAAAAAAGCGACGATATTTTTAACTTTACAAAAAATACATCAGAAAGAAAGAATCGATAAATTATAAAGTATCGATATAGTTAAGACGATATATCTATCTATTTGAACGAAAGATTAAATATTTGTTATGTTTTTGTTTCATTAAAAAAAATATGCTATATCAAAAGTAGGGATATATCAAAAAAGTATGGATATATCAGAAAAATCGATATATGTATCGATGTAATTGGGGAAATATCGGTTTGTTGCGTAACATGGTGAATGGTACTCGAAACTGCCTTAAAACAAGTGTTTAACAGTGTGTTTTACAAAATATGAAATATAAAAATTAATTATATTGAAAAAAAATAATTATCGAAAAAATAATCGTTAATTATGGGGAATGAAAAACCAAAACGAAAAAATCGTGTAATGTAGTAGTTATATTTGAGGAGGTTATAAAAACAAAACAAAATGTTGTTACGTGTTTTTTATCTAGTAAAAACGTTGCCTTTTATTATTACGTCTATTTTCCTCATCACAATGGTGCAATTGAAACAAGAAATGTTAATAATAATAACAATAATAATAATAATAATGATAATAATAATAATAATGGAAGAAAAATATAATAATTTAACAATTTATACGATATCCATTTTCTTGGTTTTATTTAAATTATTCACAACACACAAAGTCAAGCATAAAAAAAATTATAAATATCCAAAAAATAATTATCCAAAAAAATATATAATTACAACAGCGAGCTTTGTAAGTCAAAAAAATTTAATAAATTTTAAAAAAAAATCATTAAAAATTGGAATTAAAATAACTTAAAAATAAATTTTTTTCAAACAAAAATATTTGTTTTACAAATATTTGTGATTATTACATTTTCATTTCAAATTATGTTTTAAAAACAATTATTATGTGCTCGCTTTTAAATATATGAAAAAAATATATGAAATTAAATCCCTTGACAATCTATGAAAATAATACATTTTTAAAAAAATAAAATACAAACGTTTTCTGTTATCGCAATTGATCAATGCAATGGATAATAACGTTTTTTAACCAAAAAAGGAATTGTTAATAAATAAAAATGATTGGTATAGGTAAATAATAAAATAAAACTAATTAACAGTGAAAAAAAAATTAATAGTTTACTAACAATTTTCACTGAAAAAGACAAACAGCTCCTCTTATTTAAACACTGGTGCTATATAAACTGAAAATATACTTCCAAAAAAAAACTTATTTCTTGTAGCGCAAATAGTACATAAAAAATCAACTTTTTTGCATTCCATACAAAAAAATAATTTTAATTATTATTATTTTCTGAATTTATTAATTTGATACTTTTTCATAATCTATAAAAATTTTATTGCAATTATTTTTTGTTTTGATTAAAACGTTTGTCAAAAAATAAAATTTGTGAAAAAATAATTGATTTTTCCAAAATTACGTTCCAAAAAAAAAATTGTAATACAAAAAAAATTAGTTTTTATACTAATTAATAATCCTAATTGTTTAATGTTAATTTTTCTCAACAAAATTCCATTTTTTAATATAATGTTTTACTTATTTTTTAATATTATTTTTTTCATGAAAAACAATTTGGGGCATCAACTAATAGTGTACAAAAATATTGCATTAGATCACCCTTTACATTAAGTCTCCCAAAAATGTATAAAAGCGTACAAAAGAATATATAACACTTTTATTTCATCCATTATTGAAAAAAAATAGTGTACTTTTTTTAATTAAAATATAATATATAAATACAATAATTAAAAATTTCCAAAATATTCTCAAAATCTTCCAAAAATAAATATATATATATATATATATATATAATTTAAATAAATTGTAAAATTAAACGTACAAAGTACTAATTAAATTGTACAACCGAATTTTAGCTTCCAACAAACCACTGCAGTATTGCAGTGAAGCTCCTGCCTAAAAAAAAAAACATTTTTATTTATTTTCATTATCCAATTTTTTAACCCTATTTTTTAATAAAATTTAAAAATACAAAACATTTTAACACGCACAAATTTAACTTTTTTATTTTGTTCAATACAAAAAATATGGAATTTAAAAATTTAAAGGAAAAAAGACAACGAACCACCTCACACCCCTAAACTAATGGATTCGCCGAATACGAAAATATCGCTCAAATAAACAAAAAACAATTTTAAAAAAAAATTAAAAATTTGATAAAATTATTTAATAATCATTTTTAATAACTATAATTTACATAATTTTTATTTTCAAATTATTTGTCTTTTTAATTATTAAACAATATCGATGCAAATAAATACACATTAAGGCTTCTGCAAAGCAACCACAAATTTCATACCAACAAAGTTAAAAACAAGGGAAAAAGTTAAAATAAAATTCAAAATATTAATTAAATGATATAAAAATACAAATTTCTCGGGTCTTTAAAAAAAACAATATATAAACAATGCAATTTTTCTTCGCACTGCATGTATGTGTATGGGTGAGAGTGTATGGATGTCTCTTTAAAATATAAAAAATTAAAGGTTAGAAAATTATTATAAAATTATGTACGCGTGCATGTTTGTTCCTGAATACGTGATGTGTACATTTTACTATTGAAACATTAAAAAAATACAACAAAAAATACCAAAAAAAAACAATTTAAAAAACAGTGCACAACTCAATGTACATCTATTTCACAAAGGAGTCTTTTTTCGCCACCCAAAAAACTTTCAAATTGATATAAATCAATGTATACAAAAGATGAAAAAAATTATTATACAAAAAAATAAATATATATACAATATATTATATATTTTAATGACAATTTTTAAATGCGTTTTAGCTTGTAAAACTGAATTCACTTAAAAAGCAAAATAATAATAATTAATAATGATAATAATAGTAATAATTTTAATGATAATGTATAAAACACTTTTTTAAAAAAAAATATTTTTTAAAAAAATGTTATTTCAAAATTCTAAAATACACTATCAGATACTAAGGTATTAAAAATAATGTAAAAATTAAAATCACGGGTTTTTTTTCAGCTTTTTAGATTTACATAAAAAAATAATATCCGAATAACAAAACAGCACTGAAGATGAAAAATATATTATAATAAAAAAAATGGTGAATTTAAAATAAGTTTTTATATATATTATCCATAGACACCAAGCACTGGGGACAGCATTTGGTTTTGCTCAAAAAATAAATATAAAATATAACAAACAAATGATAATATACACTGTCACTTTCGAAAGGAAAAAAATTGATGAATGACAACTTACACGTTTTTCAAAACAAACCAAACTCAGTTAAAAATAAAAATTTGTAAACTACTGTACACTGAGATTGACACTACGTGTACATTGACACTATACAAATATAAACTGGGTTAATTCACTTTCCGTGTGAATAACTCGAGATCGTAAAAAGATTTATTACAAAAAGGTTTTTCAAAACCAAAACCAAAATCAGCTCATACTGACGAATATCAAAATATGAAGAAAAAAACAAACAACTATGTACATTTCTCTGGTATTTCGATAACAACACTCGACTTCATTTTATACCGACTATAGGATACACAAACTTAAATCCAAAAATAAAATTATATACACAGTATATGGTACAGTGTGTGTATATGGTACATAAGCATGCAGCTACATGAACAGGAATCCGTATAGCAAAGTTATTATTAAATAAAAAATATATATTTATATATATTGCGTGACAAAAACGAATTGAAATCATAAATTAGATTTATCAAGGACGCCAAATAAAATTTGTACATTCAAATATATATGTATGTATATATTCAACATACATACAAAAAATTACTTGACCTACTATTACATTTCCCAAAACCTTACACCGAGTTATCCAACACATTTTAGACATTCTCCTACTAAAACGAAAAATATATGACAAGATGAAAAAATTCACCAGTAAATGATAAAAAGTAATCCAACCAAAAAAAAAAAACAGGAAAAGAATTATCGATGCTCGGATTGTCCAATGACAAAACACAATGACTCCAATGAAATAGAGTGTAACGACCCCAGGCAGACGAGAAGTCGATATTCTGGGGGCGTGGGAACTTGCAATCACGCATTGTTGCTACCCAAATAATATTAATGATACACAGAAGTAACAAAAAACGAATTCCAGTTTTTCCAAGGCCAAAACCTGTCGAACACAGTGAAAGGCTAAACACAACTATACCAAAAAACGACAAATAACAGAACATGTACTTCTTCCGCTTTCTTTTACCGCACACTTTCATTTAAAGATAACCGATCCAAAACATTTTCAATTTTTATATATATATATAAATAAATATATAATTTATTTATTTATTTATTTATACATTTATAATATTATAAAAAAAATCCTTAATTTTATCATTTTGATGAAGAGGACTCTCATTCCAGATCGGTTGGGACATTTTTTTGACATGTTGCCAAAACACTAAATGCAGTAACAAAAATCTTGAGAACAAAAAATCTCAACACCAAAGGATACAATTTGAGTCAGCAAACAACCCCAAAATATGTATATTTCTCAAGAAATATATATTTTTCACATACAACAAAAGTGTTCATCCACTACTATAAACCACTGTTACCACTACTAACAACTGCTGTATAAAGAAAACGCTGCTGCTGTTGCTGACGTAATAAAAGTTTTTATATAAAACAAAACGATTCTTAAAACAAGCGACTATAGCGGAATAACCTTGGGCATTATTATATGTAATATATGATACATTTTTAGACTGACTATTACGAACACTCATATAAGAAGCCAGTATTAAATGCAAACAATGCACTTTAATATTAACACTCACACATACAAACACAAAACTTAGTTTTTCGCAGACTTTTGCCGTTTAACGTTGTATTTTGTAGCGCCTTAGTTTTCGTGTTTTGTTTATTACTTTTAACATAAATGTTCCTGAATACTTCGTATAACGCAAATTCTTTTATAAATTCCGCGATTCCGCTATAACGAAATCAGTAAATTGTTTTTGTTCTGATATTATGAAGTCAAATGAAAAATTGTTAAATTCAACTAAATATAAATTTTAAAAGAAATTCAAGTATTAAATGTAATAAACAATTTTCATGTCTGAACATCAAAATTTGTTTACAATGAAAATAGTTTTTGAATTTAGAAAAAGAAAAATTTGGACCAATCAAAATCATGCACTCACAATGCACTGTAGACAATATTTTCAATTTCTCGTAATTCTTAATCCCACATTTCAATTTTAACGCCATTTTAATTTTTAACTAAATTTTCATTATTTCATTAAAATTTATTTTCATAAAAAAGTTTTATTATTATCGATTTAAAACAACAGTAAATTTTAATTACATCCAACAAATATTAATATAAATTAACTTTGAACTTTACCTAAAGTAATCTTCACCACAACAACCCCATTCCTAAAAGAAAATTTTATTTTAATTTTTGGCATAAAACACAAAACAATACAGTCCATCCAAACTGTTTAAAAACGCTTTCCAAAATATCTCGATTAAAAAAAAATAAAATGATACAAGTTATATACACATAATGTGTATATAGAACTACAGATTAACCAATTCAAAATGACCCGACTTCTTTACCAAGCGCTTTCAATACAAACTTATAGGGCCTTACATACACAACTTACTAACACAAACCTTACAACATTAAAAACACAAATCTACACAAACGCTTCGTTAATTCTTTCAATACACAACGCAATGTCGTCTACATAAACAAAAAATTGCAAAAAATGTCCACATTTTTTTTGCAAAATACCAAAAATAAAACATCTTGTTGTACGTACAATTATTTGTTGTGTGTAAAAACTATACTGCAAAAAAAAACAAAACGTTTTTGCCCGTACGATATTAATGTCTATTGTTTTTTCAGTTGTAACTTTTCTTTAACTAGTCCCCCTTCCCTAAAAAAATAAAAACTATAAAAAGCTACGGGCTCCTGAGCTATTTAAGTACAATACGTGTTTTTTAAGAAACGTTCTCTGTGTACGAAATAAAACTGTACCCTTACCAATAAGAAACCAATAACTATATATGGAAAGGGTCTGACAACTTTATGAACTTATACATGGCTTTTAAAACAAAGATTGCTAATGACAATCTTTACCGAGCCATAGAACAATGACTGCAATGCACTCTTATAATTAATTCATTCGTTGTGATAATAGTGTTGTTCAAATGTGTTGTAAATTAATTTGTTTTTTTTCTTGTCTTATATGTTCTTAAGTTGGCTTAAAAAAATTTTTGAACAAGGATTTTTAATCTTTGTTTTCTATTAAAAAAATTTAGTTTATAATTTGCTAAATAAAATTTTTAAAAATGTCTTGACTAAATGTCTGAGCGTAATTTTAAAATAAATATTTTATGTATAAATGAAGTACTGTACCATCATTTTTTGACAAATTTGAATAATAATTTAAAAAATTGAATTTTGAAAATAATACTAATAATAATAATAATAATAACACCCAACTTGTAAATTAAATGTATTACGTTGATCACAAATAAGCTACTTTATACTTTACTTATGTTAAATTTAAATCAAAATTTAAAAAGTTCTATAAATATTAAAAAGAAAACTAAAGGCATCATTTCTAATATCAAACATCAAAATTGAACATTAAATATACAGCTCAAAAAAAATCAAAATTTAAAAAAATTATCGACTCGAAAAATTTAAATTTAGAAAAAAATCTACTAAAACATTTCAAAATTTAAATTAAAAAAAAAAACATCAAACTGCAATTTTACTAAACATTTCACTCAAAAAAATCGATTAAAAACATCGAATTAATTCAGAAAAATCGACTCAAACTAAATTGACTAAAAATTCAATGAAACCAATGTAAAAAAAAAAAATTAAAACATCGAAAAAAAACGAAACATGTTCCAAACAACGTCTCAAAATATCAAAATTAAAAAACAAGCAATACAAATTTCAGTTTTTGCATTAATAACGTAAAACATTATAATTTTAATAATTTTGTTTTTATCAACACGATTATTTGTTAACTTCCACGCGACTTTAAATTCAAAAACTTAACCCCCCCCCAAAAAAAAACTAACCGACGTTTTTTTCTAATAAGTCAAAAAATGAACGAGCACCCAATTTTCCATATTTATGATCAACAAAAATGACATACTTTTCATGAGTCATAATGATGACAATTTAATACGATCTGTTCCTCATTCGTTTGAAAACAAACAAAGCTCTCTGTTTTATTCATCCACCAAATTTAAACAAAAATCCACCCAAAACAAAATAAAAATTGAAAAATTCTCACATTTCATAATAATTACTCCAGTGTAACGAAACACTCAACTTGAACGGAAAAAAAAAACTTTTCCACCAATTTTTCCTAACGGGTACATTGAAATCTATTAACGGGTACATTATAATTCTAATTGAGCACATTTAAGCACACAAGTGTACAATTCATATTTAATTGTACACAAGTGTACAATTCAGTACACTTTTTCTTTACAAAAATGTATATGTGTACACAATGTTGAAATATGTAAAAATAATAGCCAATGAATCTGTTGTGTGAAAGCCATACTGTATAAAGTATTTCATTTTTGATGTAGGGCTATGTCTTTTTGAACGTAGGACTACGTCTTTTTTAATGTATAATAATTTTAATTATTTAATTATATTTTTTTCACTCATGTTGCTTCTGGTAAAAAAAAAGCTTGTTTTTCAAGATTGAACGAAAAAAATTAAAACACCCTGTTCACTGTTGTTTGCGTTACGACAAATTGTTCAAACAATTTTTCAACCAAAAAAAAAAAATTAAATAAATAATTTTTAACAAAAAAATGCGTTTTAATATGTGTCATATAATAATAAGTAAGAATAGTATATGTTTTTTGTTATATGGTTTTTTGTTGTTTAAAAAATAAACCACTGAGTGTTCATATAAAGCTATAAACAAAGTCCACTCTCCAAACTGTGTTCACTTTATGTATAAGTTTATATATCTGTATCTTTTTTTTAGTGTTGCTAATGTTATAAATGGTCTCATATTTACATATTATATAAATATAATATATACATATATATATATATATATAAATATTTAGTTCGATGTTTTGCACAAAATTAGCAACAATATATAGGATAACATACAAAAACAAATTGACGAAAACAACCAAGCTTCAACTTTTTTTTTCTATTATATATATGTATATTTATAAAATATAATATATATAAAATGAAAAATAAATTATTATTAATTAAGTTTAAAAAAGCAAACGTTGTGTTAATTGTGCCAACAACGTAACAATGCACTTTCTAACTAGTACAATCGTTTTACCACTACGTACACTACAATGCATAGTTTGTACTTCTTTTTCTGTAAAAAACAAAACAAATAATGTACTCTTTAGTACACGTTACATTACAACCAATGAAAATATAAAGCTAAAAAATTGCACGAAATGGGTACCAAAAACATTTTAAAAATAACGAATCTTGTTGAGCTCCTAGTTGCCTTAGAATTGTTAAAGCCTAACTGCTAGTAGTTCATTACAGATATGTATATTACATAATTACAAAAATATAAATATAATACATAATTATACCAAAAATGAAAACACTTACTATATACGACTATATAGTGAACAGAGTGCATTCCACGATTTTTGGATTCCTAAAAACGTTGTTGTACGCTTAAGACGGTACGACACGTACGTCTTATGGTTGATTTTAATTAAAATCCAATACAAGTTATTGAAGGTACATCACGTATTTTGTATTGCAATGGTAGAGTACGTCCATTCCTGCTCTTTGAACCGACTTAAACAATGTCATACCAAACATAAGGGGAAATACCTAAGTTCTAGTTCCAAGAACTTATGCTGACTTTTCAAAGAACGTTCAAATGACGTTCGCTAAAACGTGTTACAATGACTTACGTGTTGTTATCTATTAATTATACAATAAATAATTTGAATTTAAAGAATGAAAATAAATTGAAAACTATATTACGAAAACTTATTATTTGGTATTTCAATTTTGAAATTTGTTGTAAAGAAATTTTTTCGATGACAAAAATCAAAATGCTTTTTTTTGTGATTGTTTCTTTTTTTATATATAAAAAATAAGTTATGTTTTACATTTTTTGTTAGCTATAATTTATTTTAAATGCCAAAAAAATAATAAAACCGATTGTATAAATGATCTCAGGGTGTGCCATGGTTATTTACGAGTACCTATGTGTATTTTTTGATGTATAAATTCATTTTGCACAAATTTGACGTGTTTTGTATAATTTAAACTAATTTTTTGTATAGTATACAAAAACAATTTGTGTGAAAATATTTGAAGAAAATCATGTTTTCCATTTAAACGAATTGAAATGATTTTCCATTATGTGTTGTAAAAGCTATGTTGACACGATAACTGTTTTATTGTACTATAAATACGTACAATAGTGTATATATACATTTATATATATATATACATACATGTATGTGAAGCAGTATCAAACTTTATAATTATAAATAACTGACCCCCCAAAAGTGACTTTTTCATGAAACATGGACAACTCCCTCAAAAAAGTGACATATGGATAAAAAATAACTCGAAAATGAAATAAAAAATACCGTCTCCACCAACTTTAACCAACTGGTTACCAATTTTTAACCAGTGAAAGTGAAACCGACCAAATGAAAATAATAAAAACACGAGTTGAACGAAGTGTATAAAAAAAACGACTATTGTGAACACCTTTTTTCAAGCTGAACAAAATCATCTGTTGTTGTTGCTGTTATCATTATGAATTATTACTATTATTACTATTAATAATTGCTATTACAACTTCTACTATTACAACTACTACTACTACTACTACTACTACTACTACTACTACTACTAACTACTGTTCCGTTAAAACGAAAAAAAGCCTTGATAAGTGTATATTGTCATTTTTTTTCTTCTACTTGTATAGGTTTTTGAATTTTCAGTGTCAAAGTGGATATTTACTTTTCAAAGTTTTCATTTGTGTGACTGTATATAAAAAAAATAAAAATACAAAAAAAAAGTTATATTATAAAAAAAAAAACATTTGGAAACGACAAACTTTAGAAAAACAAATACAGTTAATGTTGACTATTAACTGTTATGATGATTATAATAATAATGGTATATAAAAAAACAACCCCTCAAAAAGAAAACGAACTATTTTTCTTGGATATAAAACAAACGAACATTTCTGTGTGTGTATTCATTCAGTTTGCTTTATCTTCTATGGAAGTGAATGAACTGAAAAAAAAACCACCTGTGCATCGCACTTCATTGTGTCTGTGTCGTTTCTTTTCTATACATCTCTTAATTTACAACAATAAACTATAAAAAGAGAGAGTCAAAAGCACGGTTCCATGATAATACTCGAGAACCTTGTAATTTTGAGTTTGGTAGGCATCTTGATATGGTTCGTTATAATAGTGGTATTTCCCCTACCCCACTGACCTTAAAATAAAATTTCAAGGTCATCGCATTGTTACATCTGAAACTGAGACATGGGTACCAAGTCACATTTAGAAAATTGTAGCCAATGGTCCATTTAGTCATAATCCAGTGTTATTTCTTTTATTTTCAACAATCCAACAGATACAAAAATAGTCAAACGTCCCTAATGTGGCCACCTACGGGAGGACAGAAGTTTGGCCACTTAAGAAAGGTGGCCACACTTGAGAGGTTCTACCAAAAACATAACCAAAACAGTATGCAGTACAAAGCCACATTGATTTTACTGTACTGTTT
>JAQIWH010006225.1:0-13188 GCA_034695005.1 Cryptops parisi
AATACCGGGATTCCGGTATTAAAATTAAATTATACCGAAATACCGGTATTGAAATTTCGGGCGGTATTGAGATCCCTACTTGGGACAATTTGGACATGTTACATTTTTAACGTTGGTAATATTTGTTGCTAACGCTTAATTTTTATGCCACAGCATGAACTACATAAGTAGCCTATTTTAAGCATAAATTTTCTTGTGAAATATCATCAATTTAAAAATAGATTTTCAAAATAACTAAACCCCCTGCCACTGTACCATGGTACAAGAGTTGTAGTGACAATAACAAATTTAAGTACATGCGTTGTTTTAATATTATTAAAACAACGCAATCGGGAAAAGTTGGGAAAAAGACCCAAATTTTCCCGATTAACAGCGATTTAAAATGAAGAACGTCAAAACCTATTTCTTTGACGTTCCGTGCTTTTGCACAAGAAAAATCATGTAGTTAACAAATGAGAAATCACCAACCACAAATGAAAACGTATATAATAACGTAGTAGTTTACAAATAATCTTATTAATATTTGATATTTATTGGTCAAACCAGAGGCCAAAAAATAATACAGCAAATTTTTCTTTGCAACAAAGAATGAAAACAAACAAGAACAAGTGAATAAATAAATGCTTAATAAAGTCCAAAAACGCCAAAGTAAGGCTTGTATCCGGTGAACCAAAGGTATGTAATACAAATTAAGCAAAATACCAAACTTGTCAATAATTAACTAATTCAAAGACAGAATATGGCAAGATATAAAACTAGTATACACGAAACATTAAACAAACAAAACAAATAAGAAACAAATACATTAAAAATCATTTTTATGCATACTCTTTATATACTGGCATATAGCGTTTGCCATATTGGATTTTAGTTAACAGCATATAGGCAGTGATACTTGATACACTAAAGCACAATAAGGACCCGTGCGATTTTCATCCGTGCGTAAAAAATAAAATAAAATTGGTTTGCCGTTCGTAGTTTTGTTTTTTTGTTGATGCCGTGTAGCCCGTATCACTCAATACACTTCGATGGATCCAGTTTATTTATCACAATCTATCGAGCCATTTAGCCTGTAGGAGGGTTTAAAGAATAATGCATTTATGGCATGTAGCGTCCGCCATATTAGTTTTGTGTTGATGCCATTACCCTGTGTGGGTCGAGTTTTTAAGACGAATCCATAGACATCTTATTTATTAAAATCCATCGAGTAATTTTGTTTTTATATGTAGAAACTCACAACTCACTCACTCACACAAAATGTTAATATATTGGCATATAGTACCCGCTATATTGGCGTTTCATTGATGCCATATAGCCAGTGTCACTCACTCACTCACTCAAAAGTGAAGCTAATATGAAGAGTATAAAAAATACAAGCAAAACAAACATTGAAAAAATGGGCACTATCCTCTGTTAAGTATCCCCAAAAAATTCTTGCAAAAACTGGTTAGCTACAATGGTTTTAAAAACATATTTTGAAGATACGTTTTATTGAACATAGCATTTCATAAGATAACTTGTGAATTTCATTTTATGAATTAGAATATAGTATTACTACTGTATTTATTAAATATGTCAATCAATAATCATAACGTTTTTCGGATATAGTGTGCCGTAATAATAAAGGTGAACATCCTTATACTATTTTTCATACATTTTATACAATCGCACAAATGGATTATATATATTATACTAATACTGGAATAGTTCTTGAATCATTTCAGTGTAGTCATCACTTTTTTTAGCCCAAAACACTGATGCATATTTTTATACCTTATAGATTTTTTTATAGTACGTACGAATTGATTAATTTTTTATTCTTATCTGAAATCAAAGTAACGAACGTATCAGCTATATGATAACATATCAAACCGATAAGCATTGGGTGAAATATTTTGTTCTTCAACAAAGGGTTGGTAAAATCTTGCATTTTAACAGTTTAAGTGACTGTTCAATGCACTGAAATAAATACTGTACTGCAAAGTCAAAGAAACACAACCCGTAGACGTTGAAAAATTTTCAAAGATGTCTGGTAAATAGTTAATGGAATTTTTTCACTGTTTCTCTTATAGTCGTAATTATTAGCAGTTATATAATTTTAAAATTTAAGTAAAATAGACAAATAAATTTATGCATTTTTCGTTTTGTTTAACTTAATTATAAACAAGTACAACAAAGAAATAAACACTTTTTTCTAGTGAAGACCATTTTATAGTCATTTTTCAAAACTTTTCAATTTTTTAGAAAACCACACATTATGTAAACTACATTCTTGTCATTTTATCGAAACCGTAGAAACCATGTTGACTATTTTGTGTGCTTTCAAGTACACTAACTTTAACATTCCACTATAAAGCGAACTCATAAATACGTGAAATATCGTATGTGATATGAACACTGAAATAGCGATAAAATCATAGTTTAAATAGTAAATTCTGTGTTCTATACTAAATATCCAAAAAACACTACAGGAAGTTCTCGATTTGTGCGACCTATATGCGATTTTGCCAATATGCAATGTGATCGTTATTAATGAAGTTTTATGCGCTGATAACAGTATGTTAATGTAAAATTGTAGCACATTTAATTTAATATAAGTAATTTACTACATTTAGGACAAGTGTTACAAAAGTACATTACTAGTTTAACTACATTAACACAAAACTTTGTTTCTATATTATAACTAGAAAATTAAACCCCGTGGTTAGTAGATACCACGGGTTATGTAGATTGTTGTAATTTAAATTTGCCTTACGTTAATCAATAATGCTAACGCTTGCCAACAATGGCCAACAATTCTGACGCACCTTGTTGAACTTAGATGTTTATTATATACTATTATCTCTATTAGTGGTAATAACGCTATGCGATAATGTCTACTGTATGTGGTAAAAATGAAATGCTTTATCAGCTAATTTCTTTGTTTGTAATTTCAAATTTCTGCTTGTCTAGGAAAACACGTCTTACTAACTACAAGCCTATTACTCATATTCATCACGATATATTTAGTTTCATGGCAACCTGTATTTTTGAAGTCCAACTTGGTGCCAATAATGTACAAAAAAAGCTACATAGTCAACACTGAAGGATGTAAAATTCCTTATTTAAACCCGTTTCATCCATCTGTAGCTCATCTCAACAAGCCCGACAAACCCATTATATGTACACCTAAAATACTACCATTGGTAATCCAAGGACATAATCGTACTGACCAATCTTTGATATTTATGAAAAACCGAATTACCCTATACGGAAAAAACGTGTCTTGTTCTTATCAAGCTCTATATAGAGTTTCAGAAGATGTCACTGCTCTGAACAAAACCGTTCACGCCATAGACAAAGATGTTACGCAAATCAACGATGAATTTGTTTTGGTGAAATGTGCTAATGAGAATGCCCATGGTAATAAGACTATAATTTTCGACGACTTCTTTGCGTTTATCCAAAGAAAACAAGAAGTAGAGAAACGGGTTGAACAATTAAAACAACCAAATTCCCTAAACGATGAAAAGTTAAGTGTTTTACTACTGGCCATCGATGCTGTCAGCAACAGTCATTTCAATAGAATGATGGTTAAGACTTTAAAGTTTCTGCAGAAAGAAGTTAATATGGTCGAAATGTCTGGTTACAACAAGATAGGAAAAAACACTTTTCCCGTCATGTTACCCTTTCTAACTGGCTATATGGAAGAAGAAGTCAGCCACCTCTATGACAGGCAATTAAATTTTTTACCTTTCGTGTGGAACGATTTTGTAGCTTCTGGTTACCGTACATTATTGAGCGAAGACAATGCTGCTACCGCCATCTTCGATTATGTAAAGAAAGGTTTTGGTGTTCAACCCACGGATTATTACTGGCGTCCATTCAAGATCGCTTTTCAATCTAAAAAATTTAGCGAACAAAGTTCATACGGATGTATCAAAGGTAGATCTGAAGCCGTTTCCATTCTTAACTACACCTTGGATTTCTTCAACAAATTCCCCAATGAACCTCTATTCGCACTTACATTGCTTTCTTACTTCTCCCACGATTACTTGAGCTCTTTGTCCAGATACGACGAACCGTATTTAAATTTTCTTCAGCAGATGAAAGAGAAAAATCATCTGAATCGGACCATAGTGATATTTTTCAGTGATCACGGAATTCGATACGGGGAAGTTCGTAGAACTTATATAGGACGTATGGAAGGCAAACTTCCTTTCCTTTATATTCTCCATCCTTTTTGGTTAGAAAAGAGATATCCGGACATGTTGAAGAATTTGAAGGACAACGCGAAGAGGTTGATTACTGTGTTGGATCTGCACGCAGTTCTCAAAGATTTGGCTAATTTCACGTCTTTTCAGACTTCGGTAACTCGACCCACTAACCGAGGACATAGCGTTGATTTACTCAGGACTGTTGTATCCGGAAAAAGAAATTGCAAAGAAGCCAAGATTCCATTACAGTATTGCGCCTGTGCTTCTAGAAAACAAATTCCCATAGATACACCACAAGTGGCAAATGCTGCTCGCGCACTTGTGAATTTTATCAACAAAATAACTGAACCAACTAGAAGTCAATGTAGTGTATTGGTACTAGTGAAAATACACAATGCAGCTTCACAAGCCATTTCCCTGGAGGAATCGTTCGAAAGTACTAATTCGTCCCTATATCAAATAACTATCGAGCTTCAACCTGGAAATGGACTTTTTGAAGGTTCTGTCTGGCATTACGACGTTGGTGACGTGTATACAGCTGAGCCAAATATCGAAAGAGTGAATCGTTATAATCATCAAGCAGATTGTTTGTCTGACCGGGCCATAAAGCCTTTCTGTTTTTGTCAGCCTAGTACAAAAAATGAGACAGCTTCTTAATTAATATACAATAGACTTCGTATTAACTGTGATAGAAAATCGTCTGATTGTTCTAATGATAAGTCAAAAGAAGGAGTATTCATATAACTTATAAATCGGTATTTATGAAATGTGATATAAACTTGATTTGATTTTGATTTGAAACTTATGTCAGATAAGAAAATTTTATCATGTAAAATCATGGCAACGATTTTAAGCTATTGATAAATTCAGTCATTACTCACTATTATTATTTATTTAATGATAGCGGCCGGGAGGGACACAACATTACACAACATTGAACGAAACAAGGAATGAGAATGAAATAAGTGATTCTTGCTATTTAAGAACAAGTGATGGAATCCCATGAGTTGGGAAATAAAATTCAATTTTAAAATGTGTGATTTTGAATGTAGTACTTGGTGATTTTGCAATTAAAATGGGAGCAGTTAATGATACATTTTTTTGGGCAGAACAATTATACAGGGTGGATTTTATCTTACATGGCATCTCGTTCCAAAGCGCGACGACATCATATGAAAATTTGTTTTTAATATAAGGATGAATGAAATTGTTTATTTCAATTGAAAAATGTCTTGTTTTTCTGGCTTTTATATCGCTTTTCAAGTATTTTATTATTTGCCAATTTGGGTGTAAAGAGTATCTTAGTGCTGCTGCAAGGAATTTAACCTTAGTTGTTATGATTAAAGTATTCAAAGTAGACATTTTGCTTGTTTGACAAAATTCGTTTATAGATTGATACCTAGACAAGTTAAATGTGGTTCTGAGACACCTATTGTATTCTACTTTGAGTCTATTTATACTGTATCATACTTATGTGTGTTTGAGCAGATATCAGCCTGAAAATTAATAATGGAGTTAATAATTGCAGTGAAAGCTATTTTACTTTCTTGTAAATTAAGTATTTTTTTAAGCCGTTTAAGAAAATAAAGAAAAAACGGCGTAATTTTTAAATTAGCCCGTAACTTGAAGCTGGTCAACTAAAGTTAACAGATTTTTATCAAAACCTGTTTATTTTTCGTTCTATAAATATACAATTGACAGGAATTTTGTTAATCTTAAATTTGAAGTTTCCAGTTTTGTCCTTTTTCTCAAATTAAATGTTTTGAGTTATATCGTTATTCCAAGCAACTCCTCAATTTCAATAGATGGTGTTAATATATTTGTGTTTTTTTTTCCCCTAGTTCAATATAGAGACGTTGTTATCAAAATTATCTTGCTTCAAGGAACGTAACAAATTTAGCAACAAAACACTTCAAGGATAAGATAACAATTTTTCCCTAATTTACGTAACATCAACTTGTAACTGTAAGAGAATTAAAATATATTTTTTTCATAATTTTAAATAAATTTATTTTCCACTTTTAACAACTTTAAATTATTGTAAGTTTTCTTAGGTATTCGGCTTAATATAACCCGTAAATAGTTAATACACTGATCACAAAATTTTAATGTAACAAAGTGAACTTAATAAAAGCTTATAGAAACGCTTGCATCAACCTGATAATCGAACAAAGAACCTCTCGTTCGATTCTATGCTGGGACAAGCATTTTTGTTTTTTATTTCCTATACAAAATCATTAATTTTCTAGTGCCAAAGTGTTAACAGCTTGGGGTGGAGCACGCAATGTTGCTGTTTTAAAATTATCGAATAATTAAAAAGAACTCTGTATTTGTTCAACTCATTAAAAACATAATAATCAAAATTCTGATCTTGTAACTTAGGCAACTATTCAAACGCAGTTTATATATAAAGCTAAAGGATTTTATTAATATTGATTTTGTTTGTTTTTTATTTTGCTCATGCTGAAAGAATGATAACATTAACTTGCTCGTGTAAGAACACTAAATTGCTTAAAGTATTATTTTTAGAAATTAAGCACTGGCATTTTTATTGTTAAATTTAATCAAATAATTTTGTTGTATAATTGTCATGATCATCCATTGGCATAGGAAGGCGTGCTAAGATGACTGGTAAATATTATCTTATAAGAAATCTCGGTAAATTTTACTTGTAGGTTGGTGGGCAAAGTTTAGAAAAAAATATTGTTAAAATAATTTGAATATTTTAATGTTGTTGTTGTTCTTACCTAACCTAGTGTTATGGGTTTAGATACCAGATTAGGTTAGTTAGAAAATACAACATTGATATATACCATTTATGTTAACGATATTTTACCTAAACTTCGCCCACCAATCCAAAACCAAAGTTTACCGAAATCTCATCGTTTACATACGTATAACGTACGTCAATGTTACCAATCACACGTACAGTAGGCTATGTGTAAATACTTGTTGTTTCAACTCATGCTAACATGATTGTTGGAGTGGGTGGAGGAAATTATCTCAATTAGATTTATATTTGCGTGCGGTTAACTGTATTTGCATGTTTTATGTTTTATTTATCATGTGGTTAATCGCATACATTTTTTCAAGTATATATGCACATCATATACACAGTAGCTATCAAAATATTATCTATTTATCTTCGCTAATTAAATACGAGCGTGATCAAAAATATATTATATAACATTATCAATAAATAGGCCTACTGTATGTTGTGTTACGAGAGTAGTTCAAAAATTTCCCATAAAGAAATAATGGTATTTTTTAGTTAGCCGTAAAGCCCGCTTTTGGCGCTAGTAGTTGGTGTTTTAAATTAAACTGTCTATGGGTAAAAATACAAGTTTAGGTTAGTTAAAAACAACTACTACTAGCACCACAAGTAGACCTTTCAGCTAACCAAAGTGTACCGAAATAATTATTTTATTTTTACGGAAATTTTCTGAAAAACCCTTGTAGACATATCACATACCGAGTTTTCCAGAACATATAGTAGTACTGGAACCTTTCCTGTTTTTTGGGCCCGCCAGCAGTTTAGTGTACTTGGTTATGGGATTTTTTTTTTTGCAGGTTAAGTTAGGGAAAAAAACAAAATATACATATAATACTTTTTTTCGTAACCTAACCTGCAAAAAAACCCATAACCAAAACTCATGTATATACAATTTCGAAGGTAAATAATACCTTCAAAATTATTAAAAATAATAACGAATAATGGTATGAAACTTAATTTTAATTGATTTGTCGTCAAACAAAATCTTAGTTAATCTTACAGCGTTTACTATTACACGAGTGAAACAAATTACTATTAATATTCACCTATCCGGCCATTTTGGTAACAAAAGCATCGATTATCTTACGATATATCGTAAGATAATCGTAACCTTCAACAGTTTGTGTTGAAGGTTTCGATGGTGATGTTATCTAAACACTCCGTAGTTACCATACCAACCACGGAGGTTTATCTAGTGTGTATATAATTTGATAGTTTTCATTGTTGCTTTGTTTCAATTACGCCGTAAAAAATTATTTCAACAATTAATACAGTAGTTGTTAAAATTATAGTTTGTAATAATTAATTACATACAGTCATGTGTGATTGCAGTTCACCAAATATGAAATCACTAATTTTTTTAAGTATGTATAACAGTTGTATTATTTAGCAGATTTAATTATCAGTTTAATTAGTTGTCCCTTGGTTGTATGTTCCATCTTAATTTTTGTAAGATGGATAGGTTATGAAAATGTATCAATTATTTAGGATCTTTAGACTTATCCATCCTTACAGTGACTAAGATGCATAATACCCAAAGCAGGTCAACTAATTGAACTGTTAACTAAAACAACTCTTAATGTATAATAGTTAACAACATAAAATAGTTTACACCGTTTCCTAATAAAACAATTACACTAAGTCCCCACCCCGCTTAACGTCGTTTCATTATAACGCCGTTGAAAAGACTACAAATTTAAAGTCAAATTTTGAGTTCTTTCAAAATTTGAAGCTGTAACAGAGTGATAGTAGGTACCATAATTTTTGCAATGTTTTAGATTTATTACATAAACATAAAATAATTTCAAAAGCCTAATGCTAATGATAAAAAGAAGATTCTCTAATTATATATTTAAAAATATTAATTTATAGAGAGAGTCAAGGCATGTCTATAACAGATAGGCCTTAATCCAAATGCTTAAACTGAGCTTCCTTTCCTACACGTCCTAAAGATTGTTGCTGGTTCATAGTTGTTTCTCATTGTTACTAGTCTATTATTCCCGAAACAAGCTTTTCCAATTATGTGAGCCATTTTGGCCACATGTGTACCGAAAGAGCATAACCCCCTCCCTTGTTTATATAATTGAATCTGATGTAAAGGAAGTGTAAAGTAACATTTTCGAGGAAAACGCTTTAAAAGATCGAACTTGCCTGACTGTCTATAGTCTAAGGACTACTTCACACTTCTTGCACCAATATCTTTGCACATATTGTTGTTTTGCTCAAAACCATTCATTAGGAAGGTAGAATTGCACCAAACACATTCGAACATGCACATTTGACAAAAATGTTACTTAACACCCTTTTACACCAGGCTCTTTGATTGAGTAGATTTGTGTACTTTTAATCGCAATTATTTGGCCATATTTTTTTAATCGCCAATCTTTTCAAACTAACCCAACCCAACTAACCTAACTTATTACCTAAACTAAACTATATTTATACTCGTAGGTAAGGAATATATTCAATTCGCGATTAAAATATTACCGATTAAAAGAGTGTGGTCAAATGGATGCGACCAAATGATTGCGATTGAAGCGCCTACATCAATTGAGTGTATGCTAAAATCGGTTTCACTTAACGTTGTTTCAGTTAAAAGTCGTGGTTTTCAAGAACCTAATCGCGACGTTAAATGAGGTCTTGTCGACTTGGTGTACTGTGTAAAAATGACTAGATTAACCCTTTTCAACTATAATTAATTAAAAGTGCCGTTCCTATAAAACATTACGTATAAATAAGTTAATACCCAATTATGACGTAATAAATTTGGGTTTTTTATTTTTAAATGTTTGGTTTTTTGACAAGGAAAACTAAAACTGAATGTCATTTTAACATTTTTGTTCCTATGGGATTGTGTGTCTATGTTTCCCTATACATAAGCAGAGTTAATGAAGTAGACCTACACATGTGATGTCTGATTTAGTAAAATAATGTTTTGATTACTTGATTATATTATATACATTCTACGCCACTGTTTCCAGGTTCAAAAGTAGTTCATCTAGGAAGACGAACGTTATTATGTGCAAGTTTTATTCTCTTACTCATCGTGGTTTATCTCATCACGTGGTATCCGGTATTCCGGGAAACTGCAAAATTGATACCGAAAACGTTTGACAAGAATTATGTCGCCGACACCCACGGTTGCAAAATCCCGTATATGAACCCATTTCATCCGTCGGTAGCTCATCTCAGAAAACCCGACAAACCCATAACGTGCAGATTCAAGTTACCACCGTTGGTGATCCAAGGACATAATCGTGCTAAACCTTCTTTGATATTCATGAAAAACCGAATTAACTTATACGGAAAAAACCTGTCCTGTTTTTATCAAGTTTTATATAGAGTTTCCGAAGATGTAAGTGATCTGCATGAAACTGTTTACGTCATTGACAAAGATGTAGTACTAGTGGACGATGAATTTGTTTTTGTTTATTGTGTCAACGAGAGTGCCAATGGTACGGAGACTATAGTCTTTAACGACTTCTTCGCGTTTATCCAAAGAAAACCGAAAGTCGAGAAACGGATTGAGCGATTAAAACACGCAAATTCTCATGATGAAAAATTAAGTGTTTTGCTACTGGGCATCGATTCGGTGGGTGCGAGTCATTTCCACCGAATGATGGTGAAGACGTTAAAGTTTCTGCGAAAAGACATTGTTAATATGGTCGAAATGTTCGGTTACAACAAGATAGGGAAAAATACTTTTCCCGTCATGTTACCTTTTCTCACTGGCTTTACTGAAGGTGAGGTGATGCACACTAAAGATAAGCAATTGAATTTTTTACCTTTTGTGTGGAAGGATTTCGTAGCTTCCGGTTACCGCACTTTATTGAACGAAGACAATGCTGCTACCGCCATCTTCGATTATGCAAGGAAAGGTTTCGGTGATCAACCCACGGATTATTACTGGCGTCCGTTAAAAATTGCTTTTCAATCTAAAAAACTCGCCGATCCTAGTTCGTTCGGATGTATAAAAGGTAGATCGGAAGCAGTTTCTATTCTTAATTACACCTTGGATTTCTTCGACGCATTCCCCAAAGAACCACTTTTCGCACTTACGTTCCTTTCTTATTTCACCCACGATTACTTGAGCACTTTGTCCAGATACGACGAACCTTATTTGTATTTTCTTCAGCAGATGAAAAATAAAAACCATCTGAATCGGACTGTAGTAATATTTTTCAGTGACCACGGATTTCGATTTGGTGAAGTTCGAAGAACGTACATGGGACGCATGGAAGGAAAACTTCCTTTTCTTTTCATTCTCGTTCCTTCTTGGTTCGATAAGAAATATCCGGACATGATGAAGAATTTGAAGGAAAATGCGAAGAGGTTGATCACCGTATTAGATCTCCACGCAGTTCTTAAAGATTTGGCCAACTTCACGTCTTCCAAGAGTTCGGTATCTCAAGCCACTAATCGAGGACACAGCGTTAATTTACTCAGAGCTGTTGTATCTGAAAATCGTACTTGCAAGGAAGCCAAAATCCCTCTGCAATACTGTGCCTGCGTTTCTAGGCGACAAATTCCCGTCGATACACCACAAGTCGCAAAGGCTGCCGTCGCACTTGTGAATAAAATCAACGAAATAACTGAACCGAGAAGAAGTCAGTGTAGTATATTGGTACTAGTGAAAACGCACAACGCAGCTTCCCAAGCCATTTCTATGGAAGAAGTTTGGGAAAATACTAAGTCGTCTCTGTATCAATTAATTGTCGAAGTTCAACCTGGAAATGGGCTTTTTGAGGGTTCGGTTTGGAATCTCGATGCTGGCGATGTGTACACAGCTGAACCAAATATTGAAAGAGTGAATCGCTATGGCGATCAAGCAGCTTGCATGGATGATAATGCTATTAGGCCTTTCTGTTTTTGTCAGCAGATTTAATATACAGTGTATTAGTTTCAAATATATTAGTCTTAAGTAATATATAAATAACTTTAAAATAAAAAAATTGTATAACTTTGCTTATTTTGGCAACTTGACAAAATAAACTTTCGATAAGATTTGATTAATCTTGGCTTGTCGCAACTTGGACGTTTGCTTTTTACTGAGCCAAATAGTGATTTTATAAATTAAAATCTGTTTTTCGTATTGTGTAAGTAGAAACAGTACATAAAAATCATATGACAAAATTTATAAATGCACCAAATACAAATTTACAATTCACACGAAGTAATAATTTACACTTGCAATTCACACTGCTTTTTCTTTTCTTTATTGGTATGCTTGAAAATAGAAAATTCGATTTATGCAAAGGTCACGTTTTGCAAACAAACAAAACAAAAACAACTCGCATAAATCGAAATTTAATTGTGTATAAATATTCATGAAATAGCAAACTTCAGCGTTGAGTCACTTGTGCACTACCGCATAAAATCGCGTAATGGCGTAATTCGCATAATAGCGAATATTTTTCACATAAAACTAGAATACAAAAAAATTTTTTTGATCAAAATGGCATAAATTGAGAATTTAGAGTAGTATAATGTGTAGAATATTAAATCCTGTAAATAATACGCAGTATTAAAATTCGGGAAATTTTCTCACTTTTCTGAGCAGTTGTAATAGCTTTCATAAATAATGTTGTTTATTATAATCCACAGTCCAGGGTTTGTCATCACTCATTTTAAACTTACTTTTTACTAACACAAACGCTTCAAATAAGTAACATGTAAAAGTTTATAATGTATTAATAGGACCATAACATTATTTTTAACGTCTTGTCCTGAGTGAGAAAACATTTTTTTGTATATACTTATTAGCACTTAACACTACAAGCTTTTTTAGACTTTTATAGTATTTTGGTTTGTTTTGTTTTTTTTTGTAATTTTTTTCAAGTTCAAAATAAATAATACATGTATAATATAGCAGTTTACAAATATTACATTTATAAATTACATTTATTGTATTACTACTTATTAAATATGACAATCCCATTAATAAAATAGAAAACCTTCCTACTACTACTACTACTACTGCTCCTCCACCACCTCACCAGTTATAGGAACATCACGTGATTCGTTCTTTCTGCACCTGGCACCTGGGTGCTTCCTCAACAGCGCCACCGTGTGTGAAAATTTCAAAGTAAATTCTCTAACTGTAACGAATATTGCGAATAATAACTGTAACGAATATTGCGCAGAAATATGAGTTAAATGAATAAATAACTTTCCCGTCATTTTTGACGCTATTTACTAGTTATATTCATATTTTACTTC
>JAQIWH010006226.1:0-13188 GCA_034695005.1 Cryptops parisi
CTCAATAAAAATGCAAATTTTAACGAGTAAATTACCTCATTTGGTTTACAAATGGACAATATTTGTCAGGGATATCATGGGGAAATGGTCAGGAATTGTCAGGAAATGTCAGGGATATACGCTTCAAAATTAGAGTGGGAACCCTGAAAAAGTTAACTTCCTCATTAACTGTGCTCATTTTTAATTAATACATAGTTATACATAGTTATTTTACGCATGTTTTAAATAGTGTTTTTATGTTTATTAAATAACTTTGGTGTTTTTTTACAGCAATCACAAGATGTTGCTCGTTACAACATAATGTCTTATTTTTATGAATTGACGTACTCAACGAAATACAGTGAAAATGACAGGCTCATTGACATCACGGAAGAAATTGATATCAGTAAGCGTGACATCGTACACAGTGTTTATAATGTTTTTATTGTTTTATTTTGAACAACAATTTTTAAAGTTAATATGTAAATTCATGTTCAATAATTTCCAAAAATCAATATTATTGATTTATCTAAAATTAGAGGTTTGTATTTCTTTGATTGATTTTTGAGACATAGTTCTACTAAAGTTTTGGATTATGGTTTCATGTAGTCATACTTAATCCAGTGTGTTTTTATTTTATTTACAACAATTCAACCAAAATAAAAATTACTACAATAGACATTAAAGGCACGATGCTGCTACAACAACTTCTCTGCAAGTCAATCATACTATGCAGCGAAGTTACTTTAGTTGCTGCATGGTTAATTTAAATGCGAATTTAAAGATGCATAACAACTGTGAATTAAAATAACTCCAGTGAATAGTACGATTGAGTTGCGGAGAAGCTGTTGTGACGTATGGTGTCTTTTAATCTCTGTTGTTGAATCAATTTTTATTTCGGTTGGATTGTTGGAAATAAATTAAATGACACTAGATTATGACTAAATGGAACCTTGGATACAACTTCCTAAATATGACTTGGTAGCTACAACTCTTGGTTTTCGATGTAAGAATGCATTTTCAGTGAAAATATTTTCAAGGTTGATGAAAATTGCACTATTCTAAATAGTCCTACGAAGGTGCTGTTATATTCAAAACTCTAAGTTTTCATTATAATAATCTTGTAAACATTTCCATGGAAACATTCTTTTGACTCACTGTATACAGTTTATAACAGATTAACATAGTGTTAAATGTAGATATTTTATGGACTTATGTCAGTATGTCACAGTGCTCGCGTGTTTCAATATTATCACTTGACACACATACATTATACATACCTTGTTTGACTGTGTATTTTTGGCATGATTTCAGATGATAAAGTTTCCAATCTTGTGGAAATATTTTTTGTTCCTTGTAAGATGCTGGCTAAATTCAAAGACAAGCCAGAGTTCCAAAAGTATTTCTCCGCTGTGTTTGTTGCCAACAGGTGCTGAATTGGTCAATATTAATTTATACATTTTATTAGTAAACTGAAATTCGAAATAACTTAATAAGTTTCCTAAATCACACATTCACTAAATAATAACTACTGAATAGTAATTATTATTTTTAATATAACATCTTAAAAACCTTGTTTTTGTTTCAGTTTGCTTCACATATTGACACCTGAGATGCAAAACATTTTCAAACCTAATGCTCTATTGATTGTGGAGACAGCAAAGTAATTACTGTTTTATGTTGTAGTTATATATAAAATTTGTTTTCCAATTAAACATGAAAATACACTTTTAAATTTATTAGGTATTTGCTTGATGTTCGTATTGAACAAATGGAAGAATTTGTGAAGAAATGTGTTGAAGAAGCAGCTGGAATTAACTTTAAAGTAAGTTGGAAATTACTTTGTTTCTAGACGTTCAAATGTTGGAGATTGTTTCGACATTGTGTCCTATAGTGTACAGTATCCGTACTATGCATTTAGGTAAATGTAGTTGCAAATACATGAACTTACTACACAGAGTGTTTCAGAGTTTCTATTACCAACTTCTAGGGCGTTTATGGGAATCTGAAAGGAACAACTTTTTCCCCCATGCAAAAAGTTTTGAAATCGTGTCATGTCATACAGATGCCCAAAATGTCGTCTGGGTGGTGAGGTTCACTTAATACAACGTGTGGGTAGGTAACAAACTTTGCAATCTGGTTGCTGCTGGTTTATAGTGGTGTTGACGTATCGATGTATTCATTCATAAATAAAACAATGCATTAAATGAGTTTTTACTACCCCTGTACGTTGGTAACAGAAGTCTTGCAGCAACCGGTTTACAAGGTTTGTCACCAGCTCACACGTGTGTATTGCATGGAGCTTACCACAGATAGCATTTTGATCGTCTGTATCACATGACAAATGTTTCCAAAACTTTTCGCATGGGAAAAAGTTGTATCTTTGTGACCCACCTCCCTTACACATCCTAAAAGTTTGTGACAGGAAGTCTGAAACATCCTGTATATTTTTCCTGAATCTCAACTGAGATTCATGAAAAATGTAATAATTCCGTCAGTACTGGGTATTTGTGATGTATTGTAAAAAAATTCAGTATTTGTGGATAATATCATGAGTTGTGATTTTACAATTCATCATGTTACCAAATTCTTGTTGCATGATAGTTTAGTGTGCACAGTGCACGTTTTGGTTTAGTATGCACAGGGTCGTTCACAAACTTTTATCATTATACAAATGCCATTCATTAGTTATACCACAGCAATGACTCTTGCCATTTATTAGTTTTCATTCATTGACGGGCCTGCTTTGTTCATGAGGGTCACTGTGGGAAAGCCCATGAACGACTTTCCTCCAATGCTTTCAATCTTCCGCAGCAACACAAATACCAGGCCAATCCCCAAGAGAGACCCTCTTGCAGACTTTGAAAAGTTGATTTCACCATTTGGTTCATGGTCTCTCAAAGGGTCTTTTTCCGGCTAGGTATAATTTCCAGATCCACTGTGCCAGTTTCTGGAGGCATTCTCCAGACATGGCCGAACCATCTCATTAGTGATCTCTCTATTTGGAGAAGTACAGCTCGACTTCGAAGTCGTCCCGAATTGCTGAACTTTGCACTCTGTCGAGTGGCGTGAGGCCTGCAATCTTACGAAGAAACCTCATCTTGGCAGCTTGTATTTGCAATCTTGTTCTTTCAGTCATTCTGTCGCAACCATTGTATCCAGTTATGGATTGGTTGTTATCACAAGGACTGCTTGAATCACGTTACTTGTCATTTGCTCCATAGAGATTCTGCTGTGCGATGTAAGCAATAACCGCATCAGGAATGAGATATTTCACACTCAAAAGGGCCAAAGCTCATGACCACAGGTGAGAGTTGAGAGGAATATCGACTTGAAAACAGAGTTTTGCTTTTTGGCTCAACTCCTGCTTGCAAACGACTGTTCGGTACAACTGACGCATTACTGCGCTAGCAGCTCTGATTTGTCTGTCGTTCCCTATCCAGTTTTCCATCACTCGAGAATGAGGCCCTGCCAGTATTGCGAGAGCATCTGCAAAAAAGCAGGTGGCTCACAATGACATCCCCAACCCCAATCATGACACTCTCCTGACGACCCTGAAAACTCGCATCAACTAGTGCGAGCCATCATCTCCCAGAGCTTTTAGCATCTCCCGCCGGATTTTATCGATTCTAGCAGCCTTGCCTAGTTTGAGAGACTTTACAGCTTTACTCACGTCTGGCAAAGAAGGACTATTCTCCACTCTAAAATGCAGCTTTTGATGTCCTATGGTGGCCTGATGGTCAGAGCGTTCACCTCTGGAGGCAGTGGCTTGAGTTTGCCTCCCATTCATGTCATGTGGATTCAGTTCGGGGTCTGACACCACGGGAGCAGGTTTTCTTGGAGGTTCTCCCGTTTCCTCCTGCATCATAAAACCCTTTTCCATGTTTATTATTCTCATCTCATCATTTATGTATTTTTAATTCCAATAAAGTCTGAGGGCCAAATGACATAGCTCGGTGCCAGTCGGTGCCCTCGTACCACCCTGCAGCTCTTGGCTTTGATCTCTATGACTGACAGGGTTCAGCAACTCCTCAAAGTATTCTCTTCATCGTTGGAGGATATTCCCTTCACTGGTTAAAACATTCCTCTGCTTGTCCTTGATGGACTTCATGGCTGTTATCTTCCTCTCACTCCTCGGCATCCATTCAACCACTTGCTCAGCCAACCGGGGTCTTGTGTTTATCCCCACTATTGCTTGGGTCTGAGCACCAAAGTCGACTCCGGAGTAGAAGAACTTCCACCCTTGGTAAAGATTCTGCATGCTGTTCTCTTTACTTTGGTTTCTGAGATGCCGACTATATCTAGTCAATATTTAGCAGCCTCTCCCACCAGTTCTGGTTCCTTGCCACGCAGTGACATAACGTTCCAGATACCAATATTCAATTGTGTGTGCTGTTGTTGAAATCCTTTTGGTCCATCGTTCATGCCAGTTTGGCATTGCACGATCCCACCACCCACAGATTGACAGGTTGCGAGCCCATCATTGATTCCCCGTTGGTTGTTCAGGTTGTGCCTGGTCGTACTCCGAAGAAGGAAAAAACGACTACCAGACTTTCGCAAGCTAGCTCCACCTCCAGGTCTGGCTCCAGGGGCGTGCCCTGGTAACTCCAATCCATGCAAGGTACATGGTACGATGTCATGGGCCATGCAATGGTAGGTTGCAGAGGTCCGTTAGCCATTCACCAATATCCACCAAGTGGCATGGTATTGCTCCCATAGGTCACTACGTGGAAGTGAACATGACTTAACCTCCATTTATTCATACCATATTATAAAAGTACAAACAAATTCTCTACCCTGAAAAAAATGTCTGGTCACAGCTATAAAAAGTCTGGTCACAGTTTGGAAAGTCTGGTCACAGCTATATATCACAAGAACCACATTGGTGATATGAAAACTTTGATTGAACTATTGTAATATATATCAGCCATTGGCTATCTAGTGCATTTACCGAAAATGATTTTGAGGGTAATTTTCAAGGTCATCCAATTATTTAACTTTAATATCCATTCTGCACCCATATGTGATTTATAAAGGAGAAAGTATTCACGAAATAATACCAACCCATGCAGAAAAAAGGACCGTTAAAAACGGAAGTTATGGGCGAAAGAGGAACAGTATCACAGGGATGCAAATTGAGGGGCAGCTGCAACAGCATGGCTTACCTGACAATGGAGAAGCGGAAAAGTGGTGGAGATACATACACTCATACAGTATACAACATATAAAGCAATGATACATGACAAAATATAAACCACATTCTTAACAAGTAACCTACAGTACACTAAAATTTTCTTTTTTTATATATCTTACTGCCAGATATACAGGGTGTTCTAGGTTTTTTTTCTGAAAAACTGTAAGGCAGATTTATGTCAGAAAAAAAATTAATCACTAATGTTGACTTAAACAATTGATGTATGACATTTCTGTTAACTGGGGCAAATCGGAAGTATGGTAAACAGGGATAAACTTTGAAATTTCAAATGGGAACATGGGTCAAGTTGGGTATTGTTGGAAAGGTCTTTTAACAAGTTATCAGAAAAACATTGTTTTTAGATACAACCTTTTATTTTTCGAATGGGTTCACTTTCCTTTTCATCTTATCTCCCCTCTCATCTTATCTTCCATCTCGTTTTATCTCCCATTTCATCTTATCTACCCAGTGGTCTTTTCTTTTCTTTTCCCTTTTTTTTTTTGAAGGGGAAAATGCACCAAACACTCTACCAAAAAAAATGGGCTATTTCACTTGCAAATTTTGTGATAATTACGCGACATCGTGCCTTCAAAATTTAATAGACTGAAATATATGATGGGCTATGTTTGTGTGTCAAATTTCACTTTTCTGGGATATCAGGAAGTTGACCGTAAAAAATGTTGCACTGTGCAAACAAGGATACAACGAACAGGTCAAGTTCAATAAGAGGTAAAAAAAAATAAACAACTTTTATTGTCTACAAATATCGTCTATTATTAACGAGATATTTGACATGAAAAAAATGAAAATTTAATAAGATTTCGCAATTGGGATTGATTGAAAGGGTTCGAAATATTTATCATCTTGATTCAACCACGTCCTCTTTCATCTTTTGTGCATTAGTGTAAAATCAGGATAACCAGATGTCCTAGACAACAATCTGCTGCATTCCTATCACGTTAACCTCCATCAAAAAACTTGAGAGATTTGACTTTCAGAACGCGTCGATTCTGCAACTCGGTGCTCACTAAGAACTGTACCATTCAACCCATTAATTGCTGGACGTATGAATGCGGCAACGTTTAAGAGCAGTGGAAAACTAAACATTCAAAACACGCATTACTTGTCAACAGAAAATCCGCACTGGATGCGAAAATTGGACCCAACGAACACAGTTGGAGCATGGGGTTGAATGAGGTCTCATTGAACACCAAGTTTTGACGTTTGGTGTTGGCTGGACGTTTTCAAAAGGGTCTTAAATGGAGCATTGTATGCGAAATCCCTGGAAGTACAGTCCCCTGTACGACTCCTGGAGGATGTACCTCTGTCAACACGAGTGATAATGTATTTTGATGTCCAATACATTTTTCTCTGAAGGACTCAGTCAATAGCTGGGTAGGTGGATTGTGCAACCAGGACCAGTGGGGTGGTCACAACATCACTTTGATTTAATATTGTTGGACTTCTTATTATGGGGACGTATAAGAGACATCGTTGACACATCTCCTATAAGTAAGGGAGAGGTCCAATAACGAGGAACGACATGAAGAACATAGTTCGGGAAGCGTGTCAGTCGATAAGTACTGATGAAAACGTCTTTAGGGCAACTGGCATTAAAAGAGTGCGAAGATGTTTACATCATGGTGGTAGACAGTTTGAACACAAATGCGATATCTCATTATTGCAGTTCCATTGTTTGAATGTCAAATATCTTAATGGTTAACGATATTAAAATATATGTTTCGGATAAAAGTCGTTTCTTTTTAAAAGACCTTTCATTCAATACCCAACTTGACTCATGTTTTCATTTGAAATTTCAAAGTTGATCCCAGTTTATTCTACTTTTGGTTTGCCCCAGTTGACAGAAATGTCATACGTTAATCAGGTTAACATTAGTGATTAGATTTTTTTGTCTCATATAAATCCTCCTTACTGTTTTCTAGAAAAAACCCTGGTAACGATGGTCTTTAACACCCTGTAGTGTAGGTTTTTGTGTCGCCCTGTATAGTTGGTACAAATTTCATTTTTCACACCAGGAATGACAGTTTGAATTAAGATAATCGGAAAACTTGTGGGTTTTTGCTATGAAATTTTTTCAGTTTTTGTACATACTGTACATGATGCAATAAAATCCATTTTGAATTTCTTCATGTTTCGATTTATGCGAATTAAAATTCATGCAATCTTTAGAGTAATTCGGTATCCAATTTATGCATTTAGTAATTTTATTTTTTATATCTGCACGTTTCGATTTGTGCAAATTTTTATTTATGTGAATAATTTATTGCGGTCATTGAGTAATTCGATATTTGATTTACGAGTGTTAAGTGACGCAAGTTTTTTCTCGCATTCAAATCTCGTATGCGAGTTTTGAGTAATTCCGTTTTTTATTTCTGCAATTTTGAGATTTATTTATTTATATATGCGATTTTTTTTAAACATTGGACTTATGTAGGTTCTTGATTTATGTGTTTTTGGTACATTTATTGGATTATACAATATTCTCAAACGATTGTAGATGGCAGTATACATTAAATTCCCAGCTCACAAACTCACTCACAAGTGAAGCTAATATAAAGAGTATAATAAAAATTATTTCAATGATTTGTTTTTGATTTTGTCAGCCAATATCCATGACAAAGATGGATACCAAAAAGGATTACGTCTTACGATTTGTGAACAATCAACCAGAAACTTCAGCAGACGAACAGATTGGTTAAACCGCATACCTGTAAATTGCCTAATTTAATAAACGGTAACTATATAAAAGGAGCAATATTAATTTTTTTTTGCATTTTTACATAGTGAATATTTTAATGAATTAAGTTATTATTTGATTCATATTTTTCTTTGTCCTGAAAGTGACTCTTCGTTGTATGGAATCAACATTAATGTTGAATATTTCTGTATAAAATTCTTTTGTTGAGAAAAATAAAATATTTTATAATGCATGATGTTGTTCATTAAATTAATCAGATTACCAGTAGCGTAAGACAGGCAGCAAACTAGCATTCGATTGCTCAATTTTACCTCAATTTGTTGAATGACCATACATTTTGAATCATCAAAAAGGGGCAGTCCTAAAACCAAACATTTGGATTTTTCCTCAATATTACCTCAACTGCTGTAGGAAAGCACGTCACGTGATCACGTGCAAGGATTCTATTGGCTGTCCTGGCTGCATCTGACGTCACTTTTGGTCATTCAAAGTATATGGCCATTCAAAACGATTGAGGTATTGAATGCTTGCTAGTTTGCTGCCTGCCTAACATATTACCTGTTAATATCAAATGTTTTTACTATCTTACGAAGCTTCTAGGAGGGAGGTGAAACGTTGATTAAAAAGGTCATTCTACCCAATTAGGCCTACTAAAGTAAATCTTTTTTTTTACAGTTTAAACATATTTACGGGTGATAAATCAGGTTTATCAGGTTGGGAATGCTTTTGATTATTAAATCGGCTATTATATTGTCACTTGTCATGTTCACTTGAATGATACTACTTAATGTTATCATCAAAATATTAGTTTAATTCCATTTAATTTGTTTGAAAATACGTATTCAATGGTTGGATAATTATTTTCATTTTCTTGTTTGACTTTTATCTTTTTTTTTCTATTTATTTTTAGATTACAATTATCATTACATTAACATGGTGTGGTTATAGTTCGATTGAGGAGTTGGGTGGAATAACGTTGTAACTTAAAAAATGTAGTTTTGAAAAAAAGGGAAAAATTTTCTGGCATTTTCAAATTTAAGATTAAAAGAATTCTTGTGAACTATAAAGGGTGGTTTAAAGTCTGTTTATGGCCAATTATCTCTCAAAGTATTGGTCGTAAGGTGATAATGTATACTGATAGAGAAAATCACATCTGACAGATTCAATGACACCTTTGTAACTTTTTAACTTTTACATTGGTTAACACAAATGTAACTTTTTAACCCTAAGAAATACGACTTAAAAAGTGAACTGTAAAGTTGTAGGAATCGACAAAACCAACCAAATGCACCAAACAGAATCGCCATAGCTACATAACTTCAAAAGTTATGGCCGAAATAAGACCAGCATGGCAAATAAACAGGGCTACTGTGCTTATGAGGATGTGCAACATTCGTTTGCTGGTCGTTGCCCCTGGTCTTGTTTCACTGCTTTCACATAGTTGGCATTCAGTGGACCTGTTTGCTTCTCTGCCATGTTAATCACTTTTCTGAAATGCTAATATTGTTTCGGCCATATCTTTTGAATTTATGCAGCTATTATTGCGATTCGGTTTGGTGCATTCGGTTTGTTTTGATAGTCACTACAACTTTGCAATTAATTTTTAAGTCGTATCTCTAAAGTTGAAAAGTTACAAATTGATTGTCTTTGATCGCAAGGATCAATGCTATTCTCGTTAGCGCCATTGATTCCACCACAGGTGGTTCCCTTTTTTAGTATACCAACCTTACTATCCTACGACCAATACGTCCGGAGATAATTATCCGTAAACAGATTTTTTACATCACCCTGTATATCTATATAAGGAAAATGAACATGTTTTGCAAAAAATGTGTTAACTTTAGTTGACAGCCTCGTCAAAGGCTAATTAAAAAATGCAATTACGCCTTATTTCAAATACTGTTAATGTACAGTTTCGTGCTAATTTATAAATGCATTTACGCCGTTTTACCCGAGATCAGTATCTTTTCCAACGTTATGGAAGTGCAACGACAAAAAGAAAAATCCAAAAAATTTCAGATTTACAATTAGGAGTGTTTTGTATCCTTGCTCTAAAAAATCCAAAAGAGCAAATTATAGGCAATCCAATATCTTTATGCAATAGATTGGTCTAAAACGATTCAATATATACATTTTAAGGAAAAACGACATAAGTGGATTTACACCGTTTTTCTACCCAACTTTTCAATTTTACTAAAGTTGGAAATTTTATTTATTTTTACAGACTTTCCTGAAAGATCTAGCCAAATTTTGGTACTTTCCGGTTAAAACGGGGCCAGTCTGATGTTGCTATTTGCTTGTACTTGGTTATGGGTTTATTTTGCAAGTTAAGTTAGGAAAAACAAACGTATTAGATGTATGATTTTATTTTGTTTTTCTAACCTAGCCTGCAAAATAAACCATTTGCTTGTACTTGGTTATAGGTTTATTTTGCAGGCTAGGTTAAGAAAACAAAATTAAATCATACATTTAATACGTTTGTTTTTCCTAACTTAACTTGCAAAATAAACTCATAACCAAGTACAAGCAAATAGACTGGCCCCGCTCTAACCGGAAAGTACCCAAATTTTAACCACATGATTAAAACAAAGCAAACAATCTAAATAAACATGGGTCTGGAAATGCTTCGGAAATAAGAGTGAGATTGAAACGCATACTGGTAGGTCTCAATCACTTTGTACATATACTTTTTCGACCCATGTTTATATGGACTTTTTTCTTTGATGCATAGCATTTTAAAATTTAATTAGACTAGACATTTCAACAACTTTTTATCTATTTTGAATTATTATTATTAAGCTCAATGTTTTTCTGATTCCAAGTACTGTAATAATTTACAAATCAATATCACAATAAATATAAATATTTCATTTTGAAGAAAGACCGTCTCTTTCTATTGACAAATAATTTGTAAATAGAGAAAGACGTATCAACACAAAATTATTGCATCATCAATTTTTTTATGCAATGACTCGTGTCGTCATCGTACATTTCGAAATAACATCAACCTATTTTATGGATTATATTAAATAATTCAATACACAAATTTGAGTTCAAGGGTTCACACGGTATCGGTTCACCACGTTATCTCACTAAACCAAACATTGTATTTTCCAAATGATAAAGATCACGGTTGTATTTTTTTACATGGTCATGATTGGAGTATTGACGTTGGGATTTTACGCAAAGGAAATGGAAAAACCAGCTTTAAAAGTTCCTTTCATGTTGAAAGAACATTTTTATTCTAGTGGCAAACCCAGTTGCAAGATTCATCGTTGAATTTATACCAGGATACAACTTTTGTGATAAAACTATCCTAATTACTTTCAACAGTGGTGAGAATAACCTTTATTCATTATTAATAACAACAACAACAACATATGTATGATGATGATGATAATAATTGTGTGATTATATTATAGGTGATTGCAGAACTCGGTGTTGAGGTCAGAAGATTGTTATTCAGGCGAAAAACAAATGTCCTTGAATTGTAAACAGTAGATATTATTAGCATTCAATGTGTCATAGTTTTCACTTAATATTAAAATGTATTAATATTTAAATGTTTGGTGATATTTTATGTTAAATTATACTGGTGATAAGTTTTTTCGTGCTAATTATTCGATTTGCAGAATATACGCAAAATCGACATTTAAAATTGTAGTTGGTTTTTTCCCAGAATCCAATCTAGACTTTTTTGTCAAGGTTATCGTCCTCCAAAAAGATGAATAATTTTGAAAAAACGTCCGAACTTTATTGGCTGATTCATATATTTGAACTTTTTTTTATATGCTTAAAAATTATTATTTTAAATTATTTGTTGTTTTATACTTAATTTTTTACTGCTGTATTTTATAGTAGTAACGTAATCCGTGTTATAATACGTGAGTATATCGTTTTCTATGTTTACACTGACCAATGATTGTGAGACCATTTTGATTTATAAAATTATTCTTAATAAACTTTTAATTTCACCCTTATAACTTTAATTCAACTTTAATTTTGCTTTAATTTAAATGAATATTATATATTTTAATTTAAATAAAGCTAGAATTAAAGTTAAAGGTAAAATTCATTAAAAACAAGAATCTTTCTTGTTTTGTGCCCGCCAGCAGTTCTACTTGCTTCGGTTGGTTGTACTTGGTTATGGGTTTGTTTTGCAGGTTAGGTTAGGGGAAAAAACAAAAACATATTAAATGTATGTTTTTATCTTCCTAACACAACCTGCAAAGCAAACCCATAACCAATTACAAGCAACTGCTGGCGGGCCCAAAACAAGAAAGGTCCAAAAATAATAATATAAATCAAAACAATTTTACAGAATAATTTTACAGTGTAAACAGAGAAAAAAAAATGCAATTTATTAATCGTTTTGTGTCTATCGTTCTAATGAGCCATCGAATTTTATATTTTATTATAACGTACACATGAAAACTATGAAAATTTCCGTGAATTGAAGCTGAGTCAATTCACGGAAATCACCCCTGCTTAATGTTTTGACTGGAAGTACCAACAACTATGTCAATGTAATCGATAATAAAGCATTGAATTTATATTAATATTTCAAAATCTTATTTTTCAGAAATGAAATTTTGAGTCTACACAATGGGAAACAATATTTTTCACAGAGATGAGGTATTAAATTTTAAATAGTTTTAATAGTAGATGTTTAATATAGAGGGTGAGACAAAAGCCTGGTAACAGCTAAATATTGCTAGAACCATTGGTGGTATGAAATTTCTGATTGAACTATTGTAATGTATGTTGGTCATGGGCTATTCAATCTCGTCACCGGAAGTGACCTTAAAAATCATTTTCAAAGTCATTCATTAATATTCATCCCACATCCCACATGTGATTTAGATGAAGGTATTCACGAAATAATGCCAACACATCAAGTTACAGGCAAAAAAAAAGAACGGTATGACAGGAAAGCAAAGTCAGGGGCAGCTGAAACAACATGACCTACCTGACAATGATAAGCCGAAAATTGTGAAGAAAAACCTGTTCACCTGATGTATGTGGTAATGCATGTCTAATAAGTGTTCCCACAACCTTTTCACTGCTTTTTCACTACCACATTGTCAGGTAGGTCATGTTTGGCTGCCTCTGCTCACTTTCCTGTCATACTGTATTTCTTTTGCCCGTAACTTCAGTTTTTACTGATCGATTTTTGATCTGTTTTGTGGGTTGAAATAATTTCGTGAATACCTTCATCTTTCTATACTCCATTTCACATTAGCTGGCACAGAATTTGCTTGAGGCAGCCAAGGGGCAAGCTAGGTGATCACACCAT
>JAQIWH010006227.1:0-13187 GCA_034695005.1 Cryptops parisi
ACACACACATTTCTATACATACACACATTTCTATCTAACTTATCTACAAACACCATCGAGGATAAACAAACCAGTTGAACAATATCTGATCAGTCATTTTTAATGGACAGTTAGAAGGAAAAAATTTGGCTTCCGCTACTGATCGACAATCCACTGGTGTATGTATATACATCTACAAGAAAGAAAAATTCTTATTAAGATCTTTATCACTTGTTAATATTACACTTCCTAAATGATTGGTGTGTCTCTGATATTCCGGAATTATCTGGATATTTAAAAAAATAAAATAATTGACTATTAACTTCACAAGTATTGTTTGTTCCCTGTCACCTGCAATTCTTGGTGTGACAAATAAAAACAATCTGTGACTTCAGCTTCTTGTCAAACAGTTTTTATTGCAAAAGTTGACGTCACGGTGTTTCACAAATTGCTCGACTTGCCACACCCATAAAAGAAATACACCCACAAACATAAAAGAAATAGCAACGTTTTCTGGATAACTGAAATGCCTAGATCTTGCAGGATAATATACATTTTTAATATAATTTTGATTTATTTTTGACATGAGAGTACGTCGGTTTTATAAAACATTTCAGCAAAATTTTCGGGTTTTTCCAAAAAAACCAAAACAAAACAACATAAAGTATGACTATCAGCTTACATCATATTGATGTACTTACATACCAAAGTGCCGGATAAAGTAGATTTTACCAAGATTTTCGGTTTTACATAATAATACATCGATTTATTAAAAGTTTACCAGGAAATTTGGGATTTGGTAAATTATAACGAATATTTCTGGATAATCGAATTTCTCAGATACCATAGTTCTGGATAAAGTAAATTTAAATGTAGTTCAGAGTTGTTGTGTTTTGTTTTGACTTACATGACAGTATATTAATTTTGTACACATTTAAAAATTGAGAAATTTTCATTGAAACCAGTGAACTATAAAGAATATCTAATTGTATTATTTCCGGATAATAAAGATATTAGAGTGTTCGATAACCTATATTTTATTATAATTTAGAATTTCTTATATTTACAGTAAAATTTAAACAAAGTTTTCAGTTCTTCCAAAAAAAAAAAAAAACACAAAATTTGGTAATAATTAAGATATAATTTTTTTTCTGGATAATAAAAATTTCCAAATAACAAAATACCGGATATGGTTTTTTACTCAGCAAATTTTTTTGTTTAAACTATGTGAACTGGTTGTATGTGAAACAAATCAATGCAATGTCAATGACATGACCTAGACACAAAGTTATTACCCAAAAATTTTCGTAACACAATAAAACTGTACATAACTTCTTTTTTTTTTGTAGTTACAGTTTACTTACATTTATCACGTGATCATTACAAACACAAACTGGAAATTGTCTGGTTCTTCGGAAAAGTCAAGTTCTTAGCTTCTGGCCTGAATTTTTAATTGTCATTGCGTGCTAATGAGAAAACGTTACACACCAGGAAAAATTCTAAATGTACTTTTTCTTAAATTCTCTCATTGTATATGAAGGTGGTACGATACCAAAATATTTCTCTAGTGGACTTTCCTTGAAATGACCAATTAATCAAACTGACCCCAAAAAAATGAAAGTGTGGCACCACCACCACCACCACACAGGTCAAAAAACCTTACGTCTACTTTTTTGTTGTTGTTTGTTTTTGTACATAGTAATAGTACTTTCAATGTCAGGTTGTAAATTTAAAGGGCGAAATTTTACTTTCTGTAGTTTTTTTTTATATATACGGTGATACAAACAGGGACACTTTTGTTTTCTAGTACATGATTAAAAAAAAAAACAACTACCATTGACCCTGATAAAAAAGCTATCCAAGAGTACAATGCAAACCAAGACTACTTATACAGTAATTAAACGAACAGAATTTTATTCGAAATTAAAACTGGCGAATGTGGTTAAAAACTAAAAAAAATAGTAGTTTGTAACTAAAGTTTAGTTTTTAAATTTACCGCCATTTTTCGAAAACTATTTTTTAAAAAATTATTACTTTCCGTGCTAAGCACACTCTTAGTGTGCTTACGTCTCTCTCAACAATGAACGAATTTTGCAAAGTAACATGAGTCTGAACACGGGATTAAACAATGAACAAATGTTGCGAAGCAACATGAGCTAGTATAGTATTATTATTAATTTCAAAACTATATTCTATATACATAATTACCCAGGAAGATTCACAAAAACAACAAAACAAAATAAATGCAGACAAATACGAGTACCAAAGAGGATTCCAAGCAAGAAATACGAGTCTAAACACGGAGTTAAAACAATGAACGAACGTTGCGAAGCAACATGAGCGATAATTACAAACTTTGAACCGCCGTAACTCGACAAGCAAGCGTTTCCCATCCCATGTTCATCGGACATTTTCTGCTTGTTTATGTCCCTAGACCTTGTACCCAAAGTTTGTACAGACCAGTCAGATGTATGTATACACTCCGGTTGTGTATGTGAATGGTCCACACCAGATACACAATATGTATCGTTGTGTATGGTTTCCATACCAATTGAGTCTAAAGACGGGGGTTTACTTCTTGGCTCCACACGTTTTACCATAACAACCACGGGGGATTCAATTTTACTCTCCACATAATCAATGATGAGACTTGAGTCATGACATTGAAATTTTATCAGAATACGCTTAAAAATGGGGAACGTGAGAAACGTTTAAATTCTCATATATTAAATTTTTTAAAAAATAAATCATGGTTTGTTTTTTTTCGTGTAGAATTTTATGAAAGTCGTAACACTATTCGTTCACGATCCAGAAATTGTTCTTTTATGAAACTAATAACGAATGAGGGTAAACACACTTTACAATATTTGTAAATCCAATATGAACTATTTCACTGTTCATAAAAAGTTTAGTTCCTCGTTACAACAATATATTTAAAAAAATACAAACAAACAATAACACCAAAAAACAAACAAAAAACTTCCGTGTCAATACACATTCCATTTCGATTAAATACATAAATCCTTAACTATTTCAATACATAATATAAATAAATAAATCACAAATGATTACTTACCTCCATGATCCCATTTCTTTTTCGTCATCCTTCACTTGGTAGAACGAATTACTGGATCACCATAACGTCAAAAGAATGCTATAATACCTACCCAAAAAAACAAAATCATCAATGAAAACAACTATTTCGTTCGAAATCAATTTTTTTCTTCTTTTTACAATACAACAAAAAAAAATGAATAAATAAATAAATAAATAAATAAAAAATGTTGAGGAATTTAGTTACCTGCACGGTTCAAGTACTTTTCTTGTTTTTGTTAGGTTTAAGAGGTAGGAAGTGTCAGGTGCAAAGCGAGGAAACGGGTCACTTTTTCCCACGATGACCTATTTGTTCGCCCTCGGTTAAAAACAAAGGAGAAATTGTTTAGAAAAATAAATAAATAAATAAACAAACATAAATTAATTCGTATTGTATATTTTATATAGAAATATTGTATAACCTTGGATGTATAAAAAAAAAATATTTGTTGTTTTGTTGCAGAAAGTAAAAGAAAAACTAGAGTTATCCACATCATGAAACCTCAGGTGTTATTAACATTATGTTTAGGTACAGTGATTTTTTACATTATAATATTATTATTATTATTATTAAATCTTTATTAATTATTTTATAAAAAAAAAATTGTAAATAATATTTTTTTAAATACAATTTCTAGGTTTATTAATTGCTGTACAATGCAGTTCTGCATCGAGGGTAAGTAAATTTTAATAATTAAATGTACTGTTAATATTTTTAATACAGGGTGTTTGCAAAAAATGTACAATTTTTCGAAGAGATCGATTTAATAAATAAACAGTGAAGTAACTTATGTATAAATGATAGTGTGCGAAAAATGGGAGAATCACTTACCAACACATAAAAGTTCTGAAAGTGTCCACCATCTTGCGAAATAGAGCGAAAGTGGTGTTTATACAGCGTTTGGGTGAAGCCCCATGCTGCGCTGCAAACTTAAGTGAGCTAACGCGAGAAAAACCGATGAAAAAACGTGAAAAAAGACGTTGTAACAGTTTAAAAAGTTCGAGGCTACAACGACACCATCTGTACGAAAAAAAACTCATACATTTTATGCACCGTTCGAGTACAATTAGGTTTTACATACCACCATGGTCACCAAGTTTTTTAACCGATTAAAAAATGGTACATTTATCGCAAACACCCTACATTTGTATATGTATGTATATAAGCATAATGTATAAAAGTTCGTTCACATTTCAAGTTAGGCAGGATGTACATAATTTTTTCCTAATTTGATTGTTTCAATTAAACTTTCCTCATCAACAAGATCCAGTTTAATTTGTTGTTGGTACCACTTTTCTCAAAGACTTACAAATTGAATCACTATCATTGGTTAACCATTTAGTACAAATTGTTTTCTCCGTATATGTATAAAAAAAATGGTAACTAGTTTTCAATTATGGTTATGATTATACTGTATAATGTGTTCATGCATCCATGAATAAAAAGGATGAATTACTGTTATTACTGAAATTTAATCTTTAAACTACGCGTGAAAGCAAAAAAATGTACTTTTAAAAATGTATATTTTAAAACATAATATTGAAACGTTATTTTTTGTTTGTCTATTATTAGAAAGTATAAAATCACGTAATTTCATAGACCTACGTGTCTCAATCGTTGTAAGCATGCAAATGAGTATGCATTTCCGGATCCATGTTTATATAGATTTTTTGCTTTTTTGATTTGATAAAATTTGACTAAATCTTTAAAGAACACCCTGTAGTGTTGAAACTTATTACAATTTTATCATAAAATTTCAATAAGCTTATAATTAGCTTCGATTTTGAGTGAGCTGGGGATGACAGACAGTTCTTTCATTCAGACAGACAGTTGTCTGTCATCTGCATTATGAAAATATGCTGTATAATCTAATGAACCAAAGAACGCAAAAAAACGAGACCCTCATAACTCCTTCGCATAAATCAAAAACCGCATTAAGTCTAATGTAAAAAAAATGAATAATCGCATATATAAATAAACAGATCGAAAATTGCAAAAATCAAAAATTAAATTACTCAAAACTCGCAAATTAGAAATCACTCAACTATCGCATAAATTTAATTTCGCATAAATCGAAATTCGAATAAATCGAAACGTGCAGAAAAAAAAATGAAATTAACTCGAAACACGCAAAAAATTAAATATCGAACTTACTCAAAGATTGCATAAATTTTAATTCGCATAAATCGAAAAATGGATTTTTTGCTGCATTATGTACTGAATGCAATATAACTGTATAACTGTTAACTGTAGAACTGTATAACTGTATATGACAGTATATAAAGAGTATGCTTAATTTTTTGTATAGGAACGGCGCCAACTTCGATTCCCACCCGCCCCTCCTTCCCAATCATCGGGAGGTGCTCGCGCGAGGGGTCCTCCGTTTTTCCGTCCTCGTCAAGACGACAGTGACGAAGACGGAGACAATTCCGGATTTCCTAGACCCGCTGCTCAAGGAAGACGTCCGGCCGTTTTTCGGAATACGCGGCCTCAGTTTTCGGGCGAAGATGACGATCAAAGCGGCGGACAACAATTTTTCTCGCCAGGAGGACCCAGAGCCCCCCTTCATCCTCCACCCCCACCACCACCCCCACCCCCAGCACCTAGACGGCCTTCGTCTGCCAATCGGTTCCCTGTCAACAGTGGCAACCCAAAAGCATCCGGAAGTCACTTCTCTAAAGTAAGTATATGTCTCTATGCAGGAATGAATTTTTAACACTATATACAGTTTATAACCAAATTGGTCACTTTTCGAACATTAAAATAAGATTGTCAAAAAACTTTCCTGAAACGACACAAGATGACCCAATAGGTCACTTAACCCAATTGGTCACTTCCGAAAGAAAAACAAAATGTCAAAACTACCCAATAGATGATTGCAGTTCCTCCATAGACTGCTACATTAATATATATAGACTATAAAATTCATTTCCTGGTTTGGGAAGAATGAAGGCACAAAAAGGGTCAAGTGAAATGAAAAGTGACATAACAACTGAAGAGTAATCAGAACGTGGTGTCGTCACAGTATTATAATAACAATAATAATAATAATAATGATGACGAGCTAGATTAATGTGAGCAAAAGGGCTCGACGAACAACTTAATATGAATAATGACGACAACCCAAATGACATAAAGGTGGTTGGTGGCTCTTTTCTTCTCATCTGGCACCTTGACCCGTTTTTTTCTTCAAATCTCATCATTACATCATACATAATAACAATCGTAATAGCAAGAAGACAGACAACCAGGTGTACAATCTTACCTCGGTTTGGAAGAAAAAAAAATCACCAACTAAAATCGGAATCATTATCTCGGTCCACCAACTTTTCCATTTAGAGATGATGGAAAACACTTATCGTTCATCAGTTAGTTTAAGTGTAGCGTATTGCTTTTGCCCACTTGCTCACTGACCCTGTAACAACGACAATTACATTGTAATTACACCCAATTGTAAAGCTTTCGTGGAAATGAAATGGGAACAGTATATATATATATATTTAGATAAAAAAAATTATTATTCTTTAAACTTAGTGGACCAACGACACACACGCAAAAAAAACAGTTAATCAGCAATGTCTGATGACAATCGAAATGGCCAATGGCCATACACAAGGTCAATTATGTTGTATGGCAGTACATTACAAACTCGGTTATAAGAATGTGATGGAACCAAGCCATTATTTCGGATGAACGAAAATTTTATGATGATCCGGAAATTCAATGGATATGCTCGGTTTGGAATTAAAAAGCTAATAACGTTCAAAATAAGTGAACGTTCAATGAACAATTTGTATATGTACAGTATTAACTTACAATCATTTGTTTCATAAATTATCCTTAGCTACAGTATCGATAATCTCATTAATTTTAATTTAATCTCTCGAATTACCCTCCCCCACCTCCAACACCCACAACCTTTATTCCTAATTGAAATTCGAAATATGGACAACAGCGTTAAATCGTTAAATCAACCTTAAGTTTGGTACCAAGTATCATGAAAATCGGTTCAGCATGATATCCGCACAAACCGACAGACGTGAAAAGACATTTATTTATATAAAGATATTTTTGAATTTCTAGGGTGGCGGTGTTGGCGACAACGCCATTCTCGAAGACCAAGAGAAAGAAGAAGAAGAAGCCAAACCCGACAGACTGACCGAACTTCTTGGCACTTCCAAATTCGGTTGCCAAGGCAAGAACTTGGGTTACTACGCGGATGAAGCCCTCGGCTGCGAAGTGTTTCACTACTGTTCCGACGGCGTCCGTCACAGTTGGTTGTGTCCCGCCGGACAGACTTTCCATCAGATCCACTTGATTTGCATGCCGGACGGCGACAACATGTGCTCCCAATCTCAGAAGTTCCACTTCGTCAACGACTACCTCTACAAGCCCATCAACGAAGGAAACCAACAAGAAAACGACACGTTACGTTACCACGATCGGTTCTTTCCAGACGAAATGGAAGAAGTGAGACAATCCCAACGCCAACAACAACATCAACCACGTCAACAACAACACAGACAACAACCCCAACAACAACAGCAACAACAACCATTCGACCAACAGTTCTTCCGACCATCGGCACCTTCTCAGTCTTTCGGCGGAAGCGGAGGACAGTTCGTCGGTCGAGCAGCGTCACAACCGCAACAAACAGGCAGACTTCCGCAATTCGTATCCGCAAACACTGGTTTTTCGGAAGGTCTTCAACAACATCCACGACCACAGCCGCAACGCCCAGCACCACAAAGAGCTAGTAGCGGAAGTCGAGTTCCAGCGTTCCGATCACGAGCACCGGCTCCTCAGTCTCAGACACACAGAGAAGACCCCAGAGCTTTCTTAGATTACGACGAACATTAACAAAACCAACAACAACCTCTCAACAAGCCCTCACCAACTTGAATGTTTTTTTTTCTCAAAAGTCACCTTTGGATCCGCTGATGGCAATGTCTATAACCAAACACTTTGGAACTTTCCCAAAGAGTCGAGTTGGTCAATGTTCCGATGATGACAGAAAAACGACTACAATTTTTTCTTTCACTAGCTTCCATTTTGTGAATAAAAATTACTATTAGTTAAGCTATTAACTAGCTTTACAAAAAAAAAAATCTAATTACAAATTGTAATTACCGATTCTGCAAGAAGACCCTCTTTATAACCATTGCCAATAATCATTTCACAATGATTTATTTGCCTATTGAGGTGACTGCCATAGAATAATGTTGACAATCAAAAAGATGTAAGCCATTTTGTAATGACAAGTTTTTGTTTCGATATTGTCGTTTTGGTATTTGTTTTTGTATAGTGTATAAAATTTGATCATTAGATATATAAAAAAAAATATACAAAATTATACTTTATGTTCAATGTTACTGAAAATGGTTTATTGTACTGAACATCCAAGAGACCTCGTGTCTGATATTTTTTTATATATATAATAAAATTTAGAATAATTTCAAATTTCATTTGGTGTCAATATATAAGAAACCACACAAATTTATAATAAAAATTACTCAGATTTGTGTATCATAAACGCTTCCGTCACTGAATGGAGTTGGTCGGTTGGTTATAAACGTAAAAAAAGTTACAAATTTGTTAATTTTGTAGTTATGAATCTGAAGTTTGTATCACTAACCTGGAACCCCGATCTCATGCCCTCGTGCTGTAGCACGGGTCTACTTTTTTTTTTTATATAAAATAATAATAATAATGAAAAGGCAATTATCATTGAGACAAATGCATGCTGCAAACATTTTATTATCAATATTTTTCTATAATGAATCTAAAACAACAAAATACAAGTATCTTAAGATAAAATCAAAGTAAAATTTGTCTTTTGCAAAATTTTTGTAAATAATATATTAATATAAAACATTTTTATTTTTTAATTTAAAAATCTTCAATTTGTTAAAATAGAGATCCATAAAAAAAAAAAACTGCGCCAGCGCATTTGAAATGTCAATGTGATAATAATAATCATCGCTAAACATGTGAAATAAATAAACAAAATTAAACCATAGCTTCCATTGGATGTTTCAAACCTGAAGAATTATTTTCAAAATAATAAAACGAGTCTAGCTTCCAACTTCTATCGAGAGTTAATTCAAGTAACTCTTTTCTTCTACATCTAAAATAAAACATACAAACACAGTTTCATGAACATCTTATGCTACTAGAACGTGACGGAAGAGACAATAGCAGAACCATAGGATTCAGAATCGAATTCAACAAGAAACTGCTGAGAAAATGTCCAAAAAAAGAAGGCATACACCCATTCAATTTTTGGTGTGTCAATTCTAGCAAGTTTTGGACAACTTCTTGCCCAACCAATAAAAACTGGTACGCAAAAAGCTGACGTCATAATTGTCCACAAATTGCTCGAATTACAATACTAAATATTGCTAGTGTCAGAAGGACTAAACCAATCACCAAAAAAAACCAAGTTCCAACTGCCAATTTTTTTTCATCAGGATTCACAGAAGATGGAGTTCATAATAATAATGAACCAGAATGTCCACCCAAAATATGGAAACAAGAGTAAACCAGAAAAACGTCAAGCAGTTACTGTAATCATCACCAATAAGAATTAGCCAAATACCAATCACTAAACCAATTCTACCACCAACTTCATAAGAATTCAAAGAGTATGGAGTTCATATAGTAGAAAACCAGAATAGCCACCAAAATATGAAAACGGAGTAAACCAGAAAACGTCAAGAAATATCCACAGAGTTTCTACAACCATTGCCAACAAGAACCAGCCAAATACCTACCACCAACTTTCAAATTCATAAAAACAAACCTTTCCAATTCAAAGGCCTGAGGTTTCAAAGACTTGAAAAGTTAAAAGGCTATGAAATTGAACAGTGAAACAAGAATAGTCACCAAAACCTGAACCAGAAAATGTTAAGATATGTCTAAAAAAAAACTTCATAACCATCACTAAAATAAATTCTCTGTCTTTCAGATTAGTCAAAATTCAAAGACTATGGAGTTGAAGATGAAACCAGACATAACCACCAAAATACCATTGGAACCAAGAACAGAAAAAGTTGAGAAATGTCCACAAATGAAATATTTGTGATATCTTATAACCATCACCAAAAACAACTCACCCATCTTATTACCGAACCAACTCCACCTGTTAGATTCACCAAAAGCCCAATTCAGACATCATGCATTTGAAAACAAAATACAAAATAATTGAAGAACCTGGTGTACGATGACATTTTTGTCAATAAATTTCGAATGTGTTAAGTGCAATTTCACCTTCCTAACGCATACTTTTGAGTCAAACAACGATATGTGCAAAGATATTTTTGCAAGAAGTATGAAGCTGCCCATAGACAGCAAGGTAAGTTCAAATCTTTGAACGCGTTCTTTTATCTCAAAAAATTGTAAAATTTTTACTTGACACTCTTTTACACCAGGCTGTTCAATTAGATTAACAAAAATTCAAGACTTACCATCCGAGGTAGGTTTGGGCGTGGAACTCGACACGGTGGAGGGTGTCGTTTTTTTGTGATGGTGCGCGGAATAGCGTCTGACACTGGGCATGATGGTCACTTCGTCCATCGATTCTTCATCATCTGCTGCAGCGCTGGTGGATGAAGTGGTCGAAGTCGCTCGGTAACGTAAACGATGATAGTCGTTCTTCTTTTTGGGTTTCTTCACTTTGCGTCCCATTACTGGAACTTCCGAAACGGTCGATGCTTGGACCGCGTCGTCCTTTTCGACGAACGACGAGTCGTCAGTGACGGTCGAAGATGCCACAAACTCGGGTGGTTCTTGGTCGGTCGACGAAGAGGGTCCTACGGTTGTTGTTGACCTGTAACATAAAAATCAACACGATAGTTTCTCAGTGTTTTATTTTATGAGGAATCTTTGTAATTGAGGAGTTGGAAGGAATAATCACATTAACTGCAAAAGAAAATGTAGTTTTTTTAGAAAAACGGCAAAAACTTCCGGCATCTTCAGATTTAAGAATAAAAGACAGTCCTGTCGACAGTATATTTATAGATGAAAAAATGAACAGGTTTTGCACAAACTTTAGTTGATAGGCCTAAAGTTACGGGCCAATTGAAAGATTACGTCATTATTCCAAATATCGTGCTAAGTCGTAAATGTCTTTATGTCGTTCTTCTAAAAAGCAGTATCTTTTCCATTGTTTTGGAAGTGAAGCGACCAGGAAGTGGAACGCAAAAAAAATGAAGGAAATGACAAAAAAATTAATGGTTTACAATAGGCGGGTTCCATATTTTTTGCTCCAAAAAGTCCAAAAGTGCAAAAAAACTGCAAATTATATGCAACCCAATGCCGTTAAACTACAGACTGGTTTAAAACGATTCAATTTATGCGATCTTAGAAATAACGACGTAATGGCCTTTTCGTCGTTATTCCACCCAACTCCTCGATTAAAAACACACAAAAAATGTACCTGTTTCTTAGCATCGATGTTGGCCAACTGTGGTGACCGTTCATGTTAACTCTGCCTCCGATGCTGGACGTGTGAACACGTTTCCGAACAATCACTCGACTGGGTGTCACTGTCAAAACGTTCGACTGCGACGACGAAGCCACTTCGGTGGTGGTCGTCGTCGTGCTGATTTCTGCACGCGTCGTCGGTGGTTCCATCTCCGAAGAAGCCGCTGTGGTCGTTTCGTGTTTGATGAAAGCCTTTCCTCGATGTCTCTTCTCTTCATGCTTCATCTCGGACATTTTTAAATTGGTCATTTTCTTGGATTGCTTGGTCACGTTGACAACGGTCTGTTCTTTCTTCAATCTGGACACCAATTTTTCTTTCGCCGGCAGCTGATGAGATATTGACGTCTTCGACTTGCTCGTTGTTTTAGCACTGTCGTCGGATCTTCTTTCAGCTCCGGAAGAAGTATCTTCTTCGCCATTGTCTCTTTTCCTGTGCAAATACTGCGGTGCGTAATAGTAGTTGGTCTGACCGAATCCAACATCTTCGGTTATGTCTTCTTCCATTTCTTCCGGAGAATGTCGATGGCGTTGACTGGGAACCCTTCGAAACGAAGGTGCGGAATGTTCGACCACTTCGCTGGATTTGGCAACGGAAGAACTTCTTGAAGAGCCAGATGGATGATGGGATCGATGATGAGCTTGATGCGATCGCTCACGGTGATCTTCATTGTGAGGCCTTCGAAATTTGCTGCCAAACTCTTCTTCCGAATCTCTGTGAATCACGAATTTATAATAATGAATACCCAAATCTGTGCGTGTCATCTATAAAGAAAACGTTATTAAAAGGTTCCAATGCGTTAATGTGCGTGTATTATAAGGTTCAACACGTGTAACAACCCTTTGGTGACGCAAGATTTAAACTGTAATCAAGCAAGTCACAATTGACACCAAACATCGCGGATTCAAAATTCGCGAGTGTTGAAAGATAATTCTGCTAGAATGTTAGTAAAGAAGTTAGAAAGGAATATGGAGTTCATTTAACTGCATCACGTGATTTAATCACCGATTTACATCAAATTGATTTAGTTTGTAAAGTAGATACTTTGGCTTTTCTGCATGACACAGCGAATTGCTACAGCTTTGTAGTGCTTTCCTGTCGAGCACAGCGCATAGCTACAGCTTTTGAAGGCGTTCCTGCACAACACAGCGCAAGTTGCAGCTAAAAACTGACAAATGCTAGCCAATACGAATGTAAAGTGAATTAAATTTTACATCATAAAACTTCAGGTATATTGATACAGTACATTTTTTAGTACCCTCCCCCTCCCTAGTGACGGTCAAAACGTTGTGGAATCAAAAAAAGTCTACACAGTCAGTAAGGTAAAACTTTTCCGTTTTCTCCTTTCCTAAGGTAAAATAATCTGGTGGTGAATCACATTAGAAATGCTTTTTTTTTACTGTCATATACAGATATACTGTATGTACATACAAAATGCAAAAAAAATCCATTTTTGATTTCTGCACGTTTCGATTTATGCGAATTTTGTTTCATGCGAAATTAAATTCATGCGATCGTTGAGTAATTCGATATTCGATTTATGCGAATTATGAGTAATTCCATTTTTGATTTCTGCAATTTTCGATTCATTTATTTATATATGCAGTATTATGTTTTTTTTACATTGGACTT
>JAQIWH010006228.1:0-13187 GCA_034695005.1 Cryptops parisi
AAATTACAACAATCAAATTTTACTCTAGACACCCCGTGGTTACCATACCAACCACGGGGGCTATCTATCTAGTAATAAATAGTAGCCTTTTGTATGATGAGTATTTTCAGAATCTTGATATAGAAATATAAGTACAGTAGGCCTTTGAGTATTTATTAATCTGGTACACCATACATACATACATACATATAATATGATTGAACTCTGAGAATTTTCCCACTGACTTTTATGTTATCTTTATGAAAACTCAATAAAAATAGATACTGTCGTAGGACAAAGTACCCAGACATGTATTTGATGATTATTTATATGAATCAAGGCTATGTACAAGGGGGGGGGAGAGGTTAACTCCGCTAATCTGGAAGACCAATTTTGAAAGTATTGTACATGTTGCACTGACTAAAGTGTACTAATAGTACACTTTAGTACACTTAGTACACTTTAGTACACAGAAAAAAAAATCGATTAATCGTTCACTATGAAATGTTATATAACATTATAACAATTCCATAAATTCTTCATGAAGAAGTAACTGTTTTTACACTCGGAACAATTACTTTGTAAAATTATTACAACACAATTTGAAAGAATGAGATTATTCAATGTAAAGTCAGTACAATAATACACGTTGATTTTGAATGACAAGTTGTGATTAATGTTAAAAATGTTACTCGTTGGGAATATTTTCTTGCATAGTGATTAGGTTTTCATCATCATCATCATCATCATCATCATCATTAGAGAATTTTCCGTATTCTTTATACAAGTTGATTAAATGATCTTTGTCTATGGGAATAACCAACAGAACGTTGACACTCAGCAGAAAGGGAGTTACAGCATTGGCGGTATTTAGTTTTAAAAGCCGTTTTTCCTGACAAATAACACAAATTATTATTACAGATAATAGAAACAGTAGTAATATATAACTTCACAATAATTTTTCAGTGAAAAGTGATAACTACGTAGTAGTTTGATCATTTTGTTTACTTTGGATAGTTTGAGTATTCGTGATTTTATTTCTCCATTATAACAGACGGTAGGTTCAGCATTGGCATCCAAATTGGCAATACTCATTCTACAAAAATCACAAAATGTATTATATTATTAGGTTGACACAGTTGTTTCATACAGGGTGTCCCATTAGTTTTGGTGCATTTTCTATTTAAGCTTAAAACTTTTGAGACACCCTGTATAATAAAATTTAACGTAAGGGGAAAAATTGCTTAAAGTCATAAAAAATTATGCTTACTTAAACAACACACGTATGAAAGTGTTTTGATTGGACAATCGAGATGGTTCGCTCATTCGGTTTGGCGTTCTATTCACATAGATTGCACTAAAAAGTTGTTTTTTAAGTCCCGATTAATTCAATCGTAAAGATATAGACAGTGTTCTAAGTTGGGATCGACGTATTGATATAGGTGTAGTAAGTACCAATTATGGGAATAGGTTTAAAAAAATATTTATGATTGACTTACTCTGGCTTTATCGTGAAATGCAGTTGAACTCCTTGATTGAAACTTCCAGAATTGCAACAAAACTGATTAATAAATTAAGGCTAATTTTATTTTTGCTGTGTACTATCTAACGAGTCATTTATAGTAGGACTATTTTGATTAAATTTTAATTACATGGGCTGTGTTTTCAACTCTGAAGCCATAGCGGTTGGATAAAATTTCAAATTCGTGCTCGGGTGTATCTTCATTTGGACTGCAATTGAATATATAAAAAATAAACCACTTTGATGGTGAACATTTGTGTAAGTTAAAACTTAATTTCATGAGTTAATTAATCGTTTTACAGAATGAATCAATATGCATAACTGTAACACTTAAAATGTATTATTCAGGTATTGCATAGGATACAAAATATGAGTGTACCAGCATATACAGTATTGTGTCTTGTATTGGTGAATTATATTTTTTAATGTAGTTAACTATCATCAATATGCATATTTTATGTAACTATACAGGGTGTTCCTAAAAGGTCTAATCAACTTTTAAACACGTCAAAACAAAGCTAAAACCCATATAAGTTGGATAATCTGGAATCATAAAGATGGATCCGGAAATGATTTTCTTTTGAGATAACACACAATGAAGTCATTTTTTCATACACCCTAATAGTTCCTAGTGTTTGATAATTGGTGTAGGTATGCAAATGAGTATGCTTTTCCAGATCCATGTTTATAAATTTTTTAGCTTTGGTCTGTGGTTAAAAGTTTGATTAGACCTTTTAGGAACATCCTGTATTTAACTATGTAAATTTTGTATAAAAAACATTTTAATTACTAGACCTGAGTATTACCCTAGTTCTTGTGGCTGTTCAAAACCTAAAATGGTTCGATAGCATGAATTTCCACTTTCCAAAAGCCAACCTATAATTCAAGTTTATTAACAGACATTATCGTTGTAAATCAGCACAGCCATAGTTAATCATTGTTCAATAATGGAGTTATAAGTTAGGACTAAGTTATAAGTTAGGAAACTTCATGGTTTAATGTATTGTTTAACATTCATCGTGCAAAGATTGCTTTTTCGTCGGTGATTGAATAATTGAAGGCTTCTCCGGAATAACGTTGCATGTAACAATTTATAGTTTTGAGTAAATGACAAAAGAAGTATTCAGCAACACATTGTTGATTGTCATATATTAGGTGATTGTCACATACTAATTTCGAAGTGATAAACTGTATGTATATTTTACGTAGCTATGAGTTTATCTATTGGCTGCACTAGCTAGGACAATATACGAGGCACGTTTTTCCTCAATATTGAATTTTTGTAACATACAACGTTATTCCGGGCAAGCCTTCAATTATGAGATGACACTCACTTCTGGGAATGATTCTGTCATCCCAAAGTTCCTTGCTGGCATTTGGAAAATCTATACAGTGCTGAAGTCGAAGCAAACGAAAAAGTGGAATGTACGATTTTCCTATGTCACTGTCCAAAAATGTTTCCACTAGCGTGTAAATGAATAATAATAATAATTATTATTATTATTATTAACTTATTGTTTATTAATTTAAGTTTATATTGGTAATTTTCAATGCATCACTTGCCACCACGTAGATATTGCTTGAAAAAGACATCTTCATTTTCTGTCTCATAGTTTCTTTCAGTATTTGGTATTCCCTTTGTTAACGTCACAAAGATCCACTTGAGTTTCAAAGATTATAAAATCTCATGAAATATGAATCTCATTGTTGATTGAAAAATTATGTGCATTGATTTAATCATACTTTTTTCAACATGTGGTATAGCTCTAATTCGGTTGTAGTGTAAAGGTATGGCAGTGTCAGAATCTTGCGTATGGATTCAAAACTGAAATCAAAGTCATGTTGTACTTAGTTTTTAATCAGTGAATGTGAATTATTCAAATTTTTATAAAAGTAAATGTCTATTAGGGTGGTCCGTTCAAGTTTCGAAAAAAAATGGATGAGGCACGTTCTGAATTTGTTCCATTGTAGAAAAAAGTAATTTTGGTGAAATTAGATTAGTTTTGAACAATATTTCGGGGGAGGCTACCAAGATCTGAAAAATCGCGAGTTAATACAATCTATGTTTCAAAACAATCTTTCAAACTATGGAAGCAATCTCTAAATCTCATCTAAAATGGGCCAAATGTTTTGGGAATATTACTTTTTTGAATACTGGAACAAAATTGGCTGGCGCTATTCAAAATAAAACTTTTTGTTTTTCCATTTTAGGAATAATACTTTTTTTTTAAACATTGGAACAGGATAGGCTGACGCGCCAGAAAAACTTAATATTAAACTTTTGTTTTTTTCTCATTATAAGGAATGGCCATAGTGTATAACATAAGGTACATACTGTTTACATGACATACTTAAATTCACGTAGTATCGTGGTGTTGGGGATAACTTGTAGCATAAAATTCCACTGAAGGTACTCGACACACTGTCGCAAGATTGTGTTGATATTGTAGCGAAGACTGAGCGCAAACCATTCCGCTATTGAGTTTAAACTACATAATCGTTTTGTATAAGGAACCTAATTCTTGATCTTAAGCATTTTTTATGTTCTAACAGTAAAAAACAGATTGAACTATGAACTTACTTAATGTGTACATTTATCAACTTGATGCATCTTTTCTTCAGTTTCTTCTAAATAACAAAACATATGTTGATGAATCAATTTTATCAACCGACAGTGTCGCACTGAAAGCAATCAATACCAACCACGCCAAAGAGTTCAGCAGTTGCAATGAGAGGAATTAATTCACTGGTGTCAATAATTGTCTGTGTTGGTGAATAAAGATATCCAAGGGCCGAAGTCACTGCTATATATTCGATTAAAGACGTTTGTGATTAGTATTCATTAGTTTAAAAGTATTAAGTGTAATTTAATATACCTTGACTCGTTATCTTGTCATCTAATATATCGATATGGATTTCTGGAATATTACCAGGTTCCCTGTGTGCTAGGAACTTGGAGAAGTAGGGCAACTAATTTTTGAAAATATACGCTTATCATGTGTATTTCTTTTATGTTATACAGTATACAGGTAGTATATTAAAATGATGTTTTACTGTATTCAGTACATCTCTGTGCAAATTGTACGTCTTGTTGAGAATGGTGAACGTTACGTCATACGCTGTACCAAGCTCGAATAACTGATGATACACGACTTCATGGAACACGTCTGACATGATGGTTTCAGGTGCCATTGTGGACATTGAGGGATTAATTTTTTCCATGTTCCATTAAAGAATAACAAATTTGAACTAATGTTAAGAACAGAAACTGGTGTTAGGTTTCTGAAAATTGCAACGAAGCTGATGTAACAATACCACGTGAAGTAGTCTGAAACGTTACATACTACGAAGGTATGTGGCTGAGGTAATGGATCATCATATTTTGAAATATGCAAAAAAGAAAATTACATCACACATGTGTATTCGATTAAACAGAATGTTTCGTGTTTAATGTCAAGATGAAGTTAACAATTCTTTTTGTATTCTTATAATCTGAACAATCTTTGCAGTGCATCGACAAGTCTTCCTAAAAACATTCTGCGTAAGATGGATTTAAGTAGGGACTCGGTTTCAGCTGGTGGTTCTTCTACATATTTGGAAGATACCGGGATGTTTTTCCATAGTCCTGGTTTAGCAGACAATGTCACCATTTGTTGACTGGCTTCTTGAACGTCTTTCATCAAGACATCTGACTATTAAACATGTAGTGATATACATTAGTCATTGTTTTATCATCATAGTTATACAGCAATTCCCTATCTAGCATAGTACGGTTAATCGAAGGTCCTGGTGTAAAAGGGTGATAAGTGACATATTTGTCAAATAACCTGGAAACATTTTCGAATGTATTGGGTGCAAATATCTCCCTGACGCATACTTTTGAGCAAAACAGCAATATGTGCAAAGTGCAAGAAGTGTAAACTAGCCTATAGTCAGCAATGTAAATTCAGATCTTTAAACGCAATTTCCTCGAAATTGTAAAAGATACCCTCTTACACCCAAATTGTACACCCTTTCACACCAGGCCCTTCAATTATTTCTTGTAAACTCGACTGCTAACAAAAAAGGGATTAACGAAAATTGATTCCCTAATTTAGTAATCGATTGTGATGCTGTTCTGTATCTTAATATTATAGTAAATGTATGAAAAACTGTTTTGAAAATATGATGAATTGTCATGTTTACTAACTGTCGAACCACGATGTGGAGGTTTGGTGAAACCGCCATCTATGACATTTCGATCGAATAGTTTGTTCCCAAAAATTCTCGGAGCATTGGCAACAACAAATTCGAAAATTTTCATATCTTCTCGTGAAATTTTCTTACGGAAGGCTGTTTGAAAAAGGTATTGGAACAAAAGTCTTAAAAAAAGAATATAAAAAGTTCATTAAAGGCTCACGTATTCCCATAAAGATGTTGCCAAATTCTTCACTGAGAAGACCAATCCGGACTTTGAGGGGTTTCGGATCTTCTATATCTTTGTTCAAACTCAATCGATAAAACATGAGTGAAATGTGTCGAAGAAATACAGCATTGGGTGGTTTGATATTTTTTGCTACTCTGAAAAATAAAGCCTATTATTTCACACACTTCAAACTTTTTCAATCGAATTCCATCAATTTCAACTGTTTTTCAGATGTCATACCTCATACAACTTCCGGGCGCGTTTTAGTGTTTTTGTTGTTTCGCTGTTTGACCGAAAGACTGAAAACGCGCCCGAGCGTGTGTATGACGTCAGAAAAACAGTTGGAATCGATGAAATTTGATCGAAAAAGTTTGACATGTAAAATGGGTTTAAAGAGATGTGCTTATTGATTCAAATTGACAAATTCACATTTAGCAACCAACTTTCAGTGTTATCAAGGTTTTCTAATTTTACTAGTATAGACTAGTAGATAAATGTTATAGCACGTGGTTGTAAACCATTCTTGTGTAGTTTTATTTGTTATCCTTTTTTTATAGTCATCTTTGTGTACATTTACGTTGTTATGGCTTTTTTTGTGTCCTAAGTGTGTTTTTACTGTTGTCTGTCAATGGACACATTCTTACCACGGACAAAGAGGGTAAGAGACTTTCATATATTAATAGTTTAATAAAGCAGTGTCAAAAAACTTAATTATTACCGGTATTAAATTACTTTGTGTTTTCGTGTAACAAGGTTACTATTGTTTCACCTGAAAAACTCCAAAATGACCCTGTCTTTCTTGGTATCATTCAAATCTTGAACAATAATTCGGAAGATTAAGTTCTTTCTCTCTTTTTTATTCATACGTGGTAGCAAAGGCTGTCCTGGCAATCTATGCATCCATGTCTATAATACATACGAAATGCCAGAATTTTTTTTAACCACCACAGTAATCTTACGAATTCATCTATCGAGGTGAAACATGCTATTCTGAACGCCATTCACTTCGAAAGATCAGTTAGCGCTCTTACAAGGAAATGTACCGTTCTAATGTTATTAAAACCGTTTATATTATTTTATGACAACATAACATTAGATATAAGATGTAAACATTATTTAGAGAACGTCGGACAGTTAATTAATTAGTAATAAGGCGAGAACGTAGGAAAACTACTTTCGACTAATAGCAGAAGACAAGGTGCGAGCCGGTCGCTAACTGATTCTTCACTGATCTTTCGAGGTGGCATTCAGTATAGTATTTTTTGGGTACATTCCAACATTTGCTTATACAACATCATTTAACAAATTATTTTGTGTAAAAATTATGTAAAGCTTACTCGGAAGACTCCATAAGCAGCACGAGTAGAAAAATGATAAATTGGAGGAAAATTCGTTCTTGCTACTAATTTTTCTAACTCAATGGCTTCACTTATCTCTTCTCTTTCCAAAGGTCTTATAACTACATCAGGACCAGTCACGAATAGATATTTCATTAAATCCTACAAACAAAGTTGATCTTCTTTTAACTCGCGATTGCAATCGTAATTTGCGTAAGTCGATGACATCCTTTACTTACGAATAATCGAGTGTTTATGTCGTGTTGGCAGATATGAGAAATGCTTGCACCAAATGGTAAACCTCTGAAAATATAGTTAACAATTCATTAATTAAATAACCTGGTGTAAAAATGACTTAAAAGCATTTTCGATACGATGTTCTATTGATGTATATATTAAATTCTAATATAGATATATTAGAATGGGATGTAGTATTAAATTTATAATTTAATATTAAACTTTCATACTGTTTGTGGGAGATTCGGTTCCACATCCGCTTGGACAAATGGCCGCAGTTGGTGCATTTTTGTCTTCGTGATTCTTTTGAATTAAATTGAATTGAATTTATTCGGTCCACGTGAATCACTCATATATCAAAGGAGTAACAATACCTTTTTGGGTTCCCATGTGATCAAATTGACATTTTGTGTACTAAAGTGTTTACTAATTTTAATTATGCCAACACTTTCTCGAAGTGCATTCTATAGAATTTATAATGTTAGCAAGGTTAGTATCAATTTAATTTTAATAAATGGTTAGACATCTCTAGCTAAAAAGAAATAATTATGGTTTTGCAACAATATGTGATATTCTTAAAAAAAACAGAAAACACTTTTTTTATGATTAATGTTTTTCTTTTATTTATTACAACACAACAAAGCTCAGAATGCAGTAATGGGAATTTGTACATTTTTAGTGAAGATTTTGTTGATTTGAAGTAAAAAAATAGTATAATGTATAAAAATGATATTGGTGAAGATTGCAGTGATGAGATTTAATTTTGTAGATCAATCTGAAAATTCAGAAAAAAAATTAAAATTAAGAATAATACAGAATATACTCTACTACTAAACCTACAAGTTCAGCAAAGTAATAGTTGTATGTTCATTATACATTACCACATAATCCGGAATATTTTGTCGAACATTTTTTTCCTGGTGTACAAGCACTGCATGGTTTTCCTTTGTTGTACACAGGTTCCTCCAACCAGTTACCACTGTAATGAAAAATATATTTCTGCTATAATAATATGATTAGAAACACATTGTACAGGAATACCTCATATAAGGGTCAGAATGCAACAAAATGACTTCAAGACAACAACATTACAAAATTAAATAAAGATAAATTGTGTGAGACTTATATGAGACTTTACTATAAAAATCCTCCCTCCCGGGTTTTTCTAGAAAACTTCACTATTATGCGATTTCGTTCAATGGTGCAAAAGAATATTGAAGTGACAATTTTTTGGAAATTTTTAAACATGGTAGCTTATTTGATTATTTATGCGAGGTTTGCACAAACACGTGTCGCATTAATGGAAGATACAAATAATTAAAAATGTCAGAAAAAAGATGAAATCAGTAACTCACGTAGGTCCGTAATTGCATACGAAGAGCTTTCGGTATAATTTTTTGTCCTTGAAGTGTGCGAATCCACATCCAATTTGAGTTGTTTCTCCCCAGATCATCTGCAATTTTATAATGTTATATAACGTGTAAGAACGTTGTAATAGTATTGCAAGCTTATTGTTACTGGTGAACGTTAGTTTTTGAGTAACATGTAACGCACTTAATGCCATGACTACACACCTGTGAGTAATGGAGGGTTCCTGGTATCATTGCAAAGCTGTCAACTGTTCGTGCAGGAAATTTGGCAACTTCATCGTACCACCCTTTTATTGCTGTGTCCCAAGTCACTTTGTCGGTTTCTTGTGACGATGAACGTAAATACAAGTTCTGGCCAACCGGGAAACGTGCTGTCAGTGAAAAATAACACTCAGAGGATGTAATGTCAAAGAGCATTTTGATGACGAAAATGTTCACATTCGTTGCTTTAATTTGTGATTGCAGTAAAGTAGTATTTGTGGTTTACAACTCAAAGAAGAGAGATTTGTATAAATTGGTAAATAAAACAAATTTGTTCATTCTGCACTTACCGACTTCTCGGCATTTGGCACAGTCATGTGCGAATTTGCAGTTCTCTGCATGTTTCTGAGCTAATTGTGCGAGTTCCTCATCCCATCTCTGAAATGGTGCATGTTCATGAGAAAACGTAAACAACAAAACAAAACAACGGTCAATTCTGTAACTTACCAAGACCGCCATATTGGAGGCAGACGGTTGTTTCTGTCTGGTTTCTGTTCCGTTGGCGACTTTCCTTCGAAAATCGTTGTGAAGGTGCAAGATGAGATTCTTTTCGTCGTGAGTGAGTCCTCTTGATTTAATGTTACACGTGGATGAGGGACTTTTGCACATGGTGTGTTGGGGAGTAAAGCTGGCGTATTTGCAACCAAACCCACTTCCGGTTAAGGCCATAAGCAGCAGTAAAGCAAAGGCGAACCGAGGAAAACTGCAAAAGAAAGTTTCAATGTATTACTCGTAGATTTATTTAGTGATTATCTGATTCTTAATTTGTCAGAATTAATTATTTTTTATTTAGTTCATTTATAGAACGCGTTTTAAGTACCGTAGTGAATAGAGTCAAACTTCAATGCTGGAACGTTTAGTTTTTTAGCATGTCGGACGATTAGTGTCCGACGTTGAATGTTTAATGTTTACGAACTTAATTCGATTGAAGGGTCTGGTGTAAAAAGGTGTTAAGTAACATTTTTGTCAAAAAATGACTTACAAGCACTTTCGAATGTGTTAGGTGCAATTCTACCTCCCTAAAAGCACAATTTTAAGCAAAACAACATTATGTGCAAAAATATTAGTACCAGAAGTATGAAGTGGCCCAGTCAGCAAGGCAAGCTCATATCTTTAATCGTGTTTTCCTCGAAATTGTAAAAATGTTACTTAGCACCCGTTTACACCAGACCCTTCAATTTTATTGTAGTTTAAATTTCATTAAATTTGTTTATTATTTTTTTTACAGTGTTCTTAAAGGAAGATGTGCTAACCCGATTCCGATGTCTCATTAGAAGAAAACCCGACCTCCATCCCAACAGAACATCTGACACAGAACCGTAAGTACTGTTTCAAAGTACTGTATTCTTTATGTTAACGATGTAATGATATTTACTAAGATAAAAATGTCCGATAATGTGCATTATATAGAGCTGTCATACATAGAACTCGTATACAAGTATGACACTCTTTTTATAGTGTTAATTGCATTTATTTGTGCAGAAAGGTATTTTGGTACAAACATGTATTTGGTATGAAAAAATTTATTTGATCGTAATGTTGTTGTGGTCTATGATTGACTACCTTAAAACTGTTATTGCAGTTAGTCCGCATTAATTATGCAGAAATGCATGCATACGGTGCAGATATGGTTTTGAATTGTAGTGTAACGGATGTAATGTAATGATCTGTAATTGGTTCGATGAAATATACGTATACGCACTATAATTATACAATGAAATTGATCATAGAAGTTATAAAATATAATAAAGGTTTTTTAAAAAAACTACATTTATTTGGTATATCAAACTTGTAAGAGATCTCACTACAAAATGACATGACTTCAGAGTTGACCTGTTGGGAAATGATAGCTTTAAAAAAAGATGCAATACATAAATAGAAACAAATGATATTATATTAAAAAAAACATGAAATTCCTAAGCTTATTGCGATGTATTTCAAATACAATCTCCAGCTACGATTTTAACATCATCTACCGATACAGTTAGCGATTCGTAGAATTCGTTGTTTGGTAAGCTCACGTGGAAAATCACCTAGAAAATCAATAACATAGTGAGGGTATATTTAATATAACATAATATATTATATTGGTAATGTAAAGCGTAAATATTAATATACAAGAGGTTCTTACAATGGCATAGCCTTTCAAATCGGGAATCTGTACTTTCCAATCTGCCCAACTGGGAGAGTCATGAGTGACAACCGTTTCTATTGGTGGTCCCATTAAAGACCAAGAAAATATCTTAAGGGCCACTAGTCGTTGAGTTGGCGATTGTGTGGATTTCCGGTATTTGAATGTAAGACAAGCACTTCCACGTGGCGATGGTGGAATTCCATTTAATAAGAACAACACAGCGTTTCCACCTCGTTTCAGTGATACTTCGTAATAGTTACCTGCAATCAGTGTGATAACCGGTATTTCTTTTAAAATCGGTATTGTTTTAAAAGATATTGTTTTCAATTATAACGTGCGTGTTTTTAATCGAAGGGCTCTGGGCAGTAACCGGTCAGCTCCGTTTTTTTAAAAAAAAATTTAGTATCGACAAAAAACTTTTGATGCAAAATGTTTCAAATAAATCATTCCGATCACTTTGTTAATATATTTTTAGCCAAAAATGTTTTACTGGTAATATATTTATTTTCACAGTAAAGAAAAATGTGAAATGGAGCTGTCTGTTGTTTGTTCTAAAATTAGTACACAACAAATGATAAAGAGCTCCTGCACAGCTGTGAAGCTAACTTGGCTTGTACACCCAACAGTGATTGTCAGCTCCGTTTATGATAATATCTCGGTATCTGAGCATTAGATTGGCCTGTTTCTTGCGCCAAACAAGGCAGAATTTCGAAACAATTATGTCTATTGGAATACAGTGGACCCTCGAGATCCGAACAAAATATCGGATACAATGTGGGTTCGAAATCAGAACAAAAACTAGAACTCCGAACAAAGATTCGGGTGGACGTGTAAAACAAAACTAAATAACATTAGACAACGTAAAATCAAGTGGTCGTAATGTGATTGAACACCACAACCCTTAACTAGTGGATTACAGATCAAAGTTCACCTTTAAGTGAACAGTAATATCCTTCTTACTACTAATATTATTGATTTTATCCTTCTTGTTATTAATATTATTGGTTTTTGGCAAAAATTGGAGCTGACCGGTTACTGCTCCGAGCCGTTCAATTGTTTTCATTTAGTGTTGAATCATGTATGGTGGGAATCGTACCTCTCGTAGAGTCTTGTTTCAGTAGCCAAGGATCAGTTCCCATAGACTTGGTTGGACAATCCGAATTGAAATTGCATGACATCAATTCCGGGAATTCCGCACCAGTTTCTAACCAAGTGGGTAATTCATGTGTCATGTTTCTCAAACTTCCGAAAATGTCACGCCGTACTCGATGTGAAGTGTGTTCGTTCACTAAAAGAAACGCTAAACTGTGTTAACGAATTCGTAAATCAAAAACGTGCCAAAATTTTTATAACAGTCCAAAGTATTATCGCAAAGTAGGCTATCGCCAAAATAAGTCATACGGAGGTTTTACTAACTGCATAAGGAACCATGATATGAAGGACATTGTGTATTATCTTGGCACTGAGTACATGCTTCTCCGATCTTATAAACGCTTCTTCCTGATTCTAAGCCACTGGATAAGAAAGTCATAGACAAAGTCATTGTTTTATTTCAACCTAGGAGCACATAGAATTGCTAAACTTAAACACTAACACGAGTTAGTTTTTCAAAATTGACAAACATGAAAACTGATGATGGTCAGTTTGGACAATAATGTGTATAGCAATTCTATGTTCTGTTGGTTTGTTTGACATAAAAGTCAAATCTTTTTGGTATTTTTTTTCTATATATTAAGCGATTACAAAGAGTAACTTACACTGGTCCATAGTTACAAATATACAGACGTGTTTCTTGTTTTTTCACTTGCTTTTGATATACACTGAATCCACAACCAATCCTGTTCGTATTCGCCCAAGCTACCTAAATAAGCGAAATTTTCATTTATTTCAAGCCAAATTCTACAGAAACCCAGTGTTATTTTTAAATATACAGGGTGAACCT
>JAQIWH010006229.1:0-13186 GCA_034695005.1 Cryptops parisi
GCACAATAAACCCATAATTAAGTACAAGCAAATAGCAACATCAGACTGGGCCTGGTTATAACCGGAAAGTACCAAAATTTTAACATTACACAAAAATAATTGACAATATACATTGGAAAAAATAATTGAAAAAATTAGGCTGGGTGATGCAATAGTCATGCACCAGTTCTTCATGTATTTCTATGGGAAAGGGGTGCGTGACTTGTGACTCGGTTAGATTTTTCACAGACAATTGGTATAAAATGTTATTGATAAATTAATTAATGCTAAATAAAACATTAATTTAATTTAAAATCTAATGTTTATGATGAAATTAGCTTCAATTTACACAATTGGTACATTCACTGCACTGTGTACTTCTATGGGAAAGTGGTCATTTAATACGACTTTATCTTCAATTCATGAAATTCTACCTTTTTTGTGATTGACATACTGAATAATGCAAAAATGATTAGGATTTTTTTTTTTCAATTAAAATGTGTTAATGGAAATTCTACATCACCCGGAAGAAAGGTCATTAACAGGAATCGCTTATCACACGTTCCTAGATAAGATTTCGTAACACCATTTCATCATTAAAACGCTATGCCAAAAATTTTGATAAGAATTTCGAGCATAAAGATAGCCAACGTTGGTAATGGAAATTTAAATCCCTCAAACGTCGATCAAAGACGCAGCGTAAGTTTGGCAGGCTCATCAAGCTGGGCTGCGAATTGAAACGCTTGAACATCAATATCACATTTTCCTAATTTTTTAGCCATCACGATGAGTATTCCACAAGGCGATCCTGAAAAAGGCAAGAAGCTGTTTGTGCAACGGTGTTTCCAATGCCACACCATTGAAGCTGGCGGAAAGCACAAGGTTGGACCCAACTTGCACGGCATCATTGGTCGAAAGACGGGCCAGGCACCTGGCTTTTCCTACACGGAGGCTAACAAGGCCAAAGGTATTATTATTATGTTTAATTATATTTTTTTACATACAGTACTTTATATAGCTGCACTGGGGAGTGAGATGCCCAGTGTTGCCACCTTTTCGAAAAAGTTCACCCGGACAAAATATCGATATTATCGATAATATCGATAATAAATCGATATGTCGGTGTTGGACAAATCAAATTATGAACCGATTTAAATGATCTTGCATAGTTTTTATTTATTTAAAATTATTATAATCCAAAATTATTGATGCAAATGAAGGCAAAATACCAACTGGATGTGGTTATTTTCATGGTTTATAAACCAGGTTAGGTTTGTGAAATTGCTACCTTAGCTTAAATGTGGTCTACCCGGACAAGCAATGCAGGACAGGGGGCAACACTGGAGATGCCTGTTTGAGAAGGTGTGAGTCGATACATAATGTGACATCTGGTGACAAATACTGATATCAAATTAAGTAGTTAGATTTGTTTCACTTTTGTGTGAGGTGTGTGTTGAGACACAGGGCGGCATCTGGTTACAATAGTGATGTCAAAATAGATATAAAGTGTGTTCTTAAAATAAATATTTCTTAATGTTTAAACACGTACAGTACATGTAAAATGATTCTTTACTTTGAAACTTGCAAACATTTAATAAAATCTCATCAAGCACTGAGAAAATCCTGTAATTGATGCATTTCATCCTGATGCTGATGTTGTTCTTTTTTTTTTCGCAGGTATCACCTGGAACAGGGACACGTTGTTCGTGTATCTAGAAAATCCCAAAAAGTACATCCCTGGTACGAAAATGGTATTTGCCGGCCTTCGGAATCCGCAGGATCGAGCGGATTTGATCTCGTACATCGAACAAGCCTCCAAGTAGATGAAACGTTTGACCGTTTTGATTTTCTTTTGGAAGTATTAGTCGAAGAATCGAATGCCGACGTTGTTGTAGCGACAGCCAGTCTCTCTCGAAAGGAAATAAGTAGTAGTGAAAATTTTAGCGCAGCGTGTTAACTATACGACAAAAATAATTTATTCTGAACCTATTTAACAAACTATCTTATTAAACCGGACTCGGAAGTAACAAACACCCCATACTGCCATTCGTAGTCGAGTTTTGTTTCATTGGCGTGAGTTTTTGTTTTTCTTCTCGTTTTGGAGTGATCGTTTTGTAGAACGGAACGTGCCGTCATCAATGCATTTTTCGTTCGACTAATAAACATAAAACGAAGGAAAAAATACAATATTCCGTTTTTGTTTATTTTTTTCGGTTTGTAATAGCGTACGTTATTCTGGTCACGTATTAAAAAGTTAACGCAAATGATTGTTTTCTTTCCTGGACATTTCAGATTAGACATTTGTCATATCATGGAAACGTAGTTTTTCATATTTTGATGGTATTGTTTCCATGGTAATAGGTTACATTTTAAACTATTTTTAGCTATAACTGGTGAAGAAGCTCGACCGATATTTGAATTAATTAGCAAGAACAAAAACGGTGGTTTAAAATTGTTTTGGCTCGGTACTTGTCTTTTATTCCAGGCCTGAATGGAACCAACTATTATTACACAGAAGTAATAGAAATAAAATACAACGATGATAAAAGTATCAGTACCAAACCTATGCTTAATCTGGCTTCACTAGGCTACGTTCACGGACGCTTTTTTTGCTAAAAATGCTCAAAAACGTCCAAATTTATTCGATAACCAATATAGGTTCTATGTACATTAAACAGACTTATTGACTCTGGACGTTTTTAGCAAAAATAAGTGTCCGTGAACGTAGCCTACATGTAATAGTAATTTTAGCATGTATGCTAAACTAGTGGCTCTACCTAGGTGGAGAAGTGTTGATTGCCTAAAAGAGCTGATTGGTCAATGTCGTGCATCATTGCTGATGTCTGATTGGCCTAAAGATGGGTGACTCGGAGATGACCTTGTAGAGTAAGATGTTAGAAATTAGTTTACGTTTTGCTTAACAAACTATGTTGTGCTTGAAAAATGAACACCAGTGGCAAGACTGACGAATCAGCGTTAAGTTGTAAAAGTTTATCGAACGTTAACTTAGCGATGTTGCATTTTGTATAATTGCATAATAACCAACTGTATTATATATATATTTTTTCCATCCATTATTATGCATAGAAAAAATAACCTTAGAAAGCCAGTTGCCTAGTAGATGATGTAATTACGGGAAAAAACGACCATTCGCACGTGAAAAAAAATATGTATATGAAAAAAAAACTGAAATTAGCATGATGGTTGGTAATTAAAACAAATTGACTAGCGAGGTCGTTGTCATAGAAGAAGAAGAAGAATATGCAAATGTGAGCAGCTGAGCAGATCCTCGAAGATATGCGAAGGAGACGAGTTGAACCCCCGTTATCTGGAGAAAGCATCTTTAGTAGTAAAAACGAGATTAGCAGTGGACCAAGGTAGAGAGGACTTTTCTATACACGAGCTAAATACTACCCATTGCACGCAACAGCGGCTATTTGCATGCTTCTCTTAATTTAATAATAGGAAGAATGTGAGCATTAAAAAAAAGATAGAATAGGAATGTGTGCAAAATGTAATGAATGGTCAATGTAGGGTTTTTTTTTAATGGGTGGACTTTTTTGTTTTTTATATTAAAATTTTTGTGGTACAAATTGCTATATTTCAGATGGATACAAAGTATATAGTCCTAAATTATGTACATATATTAAATGGACTTAACAATAAATGAGAGATTCATTTATTTATGTGTAATTTAAAGGGGTGAGGTGACCCATAAAAATAGTGCATCATTTCGAATATTTTGATATTTTAGTCAATAATTTTAACGACTCAATAGAAAGCAAAGTCATTTTATTTTTATATATTTTAAATTCACGTTACAGGCAATATATATATAATGCCAAACTTGGTTTACACAATGTATGAAATTAATAATGGAATAGTTATGTTGAATGAAAAATTTGGGTTATTAGGTTTAAATGTTTTTCTCACGTGAAAATGCTGACTAACTTAAACCATGGAGATAGAAGCCTTACTTTATTTCATACTTTGCCAAAACAAACTAGGCATTGTATGCATTGTCTGGATTATACACATTGCCTGTAACATACAAAAAGTTGAATTTTTTTTTCAATATCACGACTATTTGTGTACATATTGTCAAATAACCCATAAAATTCGTACGTTTATTTCAGATATTATTTTTAATATCGAGCTATAGTATTCGATAAATTTACCGACTAAAACCCAACACAATCTTTGATTATAAATTTTATATTGCGTTACTGGCAATGTATAGAATGCCTAGTCTTTTCGGCAAAGTATTAAATAACATTTTGTATACAACTGTTTAGGTTAGTTTACATCATTTTCTCGAAAACAAATTAAGCCTAATTTAACCCTAATCTAAAGTCTTGCATGACGTACAACTATTCCAATGCTAATTTCATACTTCGCCAAAAGTGATTAGGCATTCTGTGCAATGGCTGGAGTTTATACAATGCCGGTATCTATGAAATCCAGGCAATGTATTATCCTATGCCTAACCCATTTTATCCAATGTGAAATACCAAAAAAGAAATTTTGACCATTACCAATTTTTTTTGTACGGATTGTGAAGTGACCAATATAATTTATGCGTCTTATTTCAAATTATATTATTGATGTGATTGTCTTAATTGTGATTTTCCTTATTTTGGTGACAAATTGTTGAGTGAACTTATTAATTTGTATCGATTACATAAATATATGTATTTTTTTTTTCAGGTAAAATACTTAATTGTATCGATTCCAAGAAAATTCGTGCGTTTGGTTCAAACAGTAATTCCCAGCAAGTACTGTGATATTCAGTAACGTTAACGACTAAAACCCAACACAATCTTTAACCTAAAAATTAAGTGTTTGTTTTTGTTTTTTTGTTGTTTTTTTTTACGTGAAACTATTTTCATATATTTGTGGAGTTATAAACATTACCACAAATATTTATTTTTTATTTTAGATTAAATTCTCTAGGAGTTAATTATATGATATTTTTCTGCTTAATTTCCCTCGGTATCTGTACAGCATAAAATTAAACGTTAGGTCGAGGAAAAAAACCGTATAATTGTATGGTTATACTTTTTCTTTTATTGTAATCGGTCATCTATTATGCAAATCTCATAGAAATTATATGTAAAACCATTTTCCCCCCTTACAAAGTTGTCAAGGTTACAACGTTATTTTGACACTCCCTTTAATTTGGTACCTATTTCCTTGTACGGTTATTTTAATTGTACTACCAGTGGGTTATTATTATTATTATTATTTAACAGTTATACAATATATTTCATATGGCAGTAATTAGAATTGAGAGAATTGCATAAACAAATTTTTAATATAGTTTAAGAACCAATAAAGTTCGTTCGTTTTATTTTCAAAAATTGACTTCTAAAATCAAAAGTTGAAATAAGCGCGTGAAGTTGGTTGGTTAACTCCATCTATTTATTATTTTTTTGTGTGTAATTTTGTTTACGGTATTTATAAAATATATTTTAGGTAACCAATAAAGTTTGTACGGTTTTTTAATTGAAACAAATATGACGTCATCTATTGGTGATGGATCATTGTGACGTCACATTTGTAATACAATAATCAATATTCAACAAATTTTGCTTAAAAACATATATATATATATATTTTTTTTTTAAAATAATAATATGAATTTTAAAATTTTTATATGATATAAAATTTTGTAATATATAAAAACAAATATTAATCCCATTTTATAGTTGGCCTCAATTCCACTTTACAGTAAATCTTACACAAAAGTATAAAAAAAAATAGTAATACAATTGGATTATACTTACAATCCTATTTCCTTCTTAACCCATAATGTAAACAATAACATTGAATATTTTTTTAATAAAAAAAAAATTATAAAAATTAACATTTTTCTATTACAAAAAAAATTATATAAAAAAAATAATAAATGTAAAATAAAAATTATTTATTATAAAAAAATGTACTATTTCTCATAAAAGGTTATTTATTCTTTTTTCTTATTTTTATCATATATATTTTGTTTATTAATATATGTTATTAAATTTTTGTACGCTTGTCATTCATTCGAAGGATTTGCGCTGGCGCCAGATCCATCCTGTACCTATCAAAAACGCATCACGTGACAATATAACAAACGAAAAAAAAAATCCTCACACAACGCTACATGTCATCTGTCTTCACAACAACACCACGAGCTGTTACATGTTACACATGTAGATCCCTACAAAGTTGTCGATAGATATATTTTTTTAATAGATCGATATTTTTAATAACTATTTTTCGTTAACTAACCAATTTTAACCAGTTTATGTCAATCATCTATGGATATCGTCATTATCAACACCCACGCGATAACTCGGTTTCTGCTTATCCTCGTCATTCTAATGGTAAGTATTAGTAGTTATATTAATTATAAGAGTCAACTAATGATAACTAGTTTTAACCAAGAATAATATAAATTATCGGTGAGCCCGTTATTTTATTTTTCAAATTATTATATTAAAACAATTATTTATATTAAAATTGTTATAAAAAAATGATTTGAACGTTTATAGGGGCATCAAAGAAATTGGAACTCATTTCAATGACATTTGAGTTTTTGTGCCTTGATTTTATTTTTTGAACTAATCGAAATAAATTATTATAAATCTTAAAAAATCTTATTTTTTAAAATAATAGAACCAAAATTTTCTACCGTGATCAGGATTAACATTTTATACAGGGTGATTCAAAAAGTATTTCAAATTGATGTGTCAAATTTCGCAAATTTTTTTTTTTGCCTTTAGCGCGTTTTGAATGAATCGCTTCAAAAAACTTTTTCCTATGTTTCGGTGCGATTTGCTTGAAAACGTGCTTTTCGCACTCACTTTCAGCTCGTTTTCAATGAATCGCTTCAAAACGAGCTATTTAAATTTTCAAACTATGTCGTACAGTATTTTGAAGTTCGATATATCTTTTTTAACAAATATCTTTAAGTTATTGAAACTTGTTAATAATAGTTAAGATTTTTTTTCATATACCGTACTAAATAATAATAATAATAAGGATGATTTAGAGATAAAGTCAGTTAATAACATAAAATAAAGCTATTGTAAACTGACCAGTAGCTAGATTTTCATATAATCAACTTGTAAGTGATGCTAAACCGTCGTTTATATGTAATTTCTAGAATCTTTTCTTAACATACTACATATATGTATGTAAACTTGTAGATCTATTATCTCGTTTGCATGCGCATTAAACGAGGTAATAATTTTTGGCTTCATCTTTGCGCTTCGTTGGTTTAGTCACGTAGGCGTGGCCAGAGTTTATACTTTACATTTTTTTTATGTACATTCCCATTTTATATCAACATTTACATATCCTATAAAATTATATATAATGTCGCCCATTTATAATCTTTCACAACGACAATACACTGACAGATGGTGACTGTTGACTTTATGATTGATTAAGCTTTTGTTATCATTGATTAGATTCTACAATATTTGTATTACACTTTTCGTATAATTTTAATATAATTTTTTTATAGAATTAATTATATGATATATGTATATAAGTATATAATAATAATGATAAGAAGAAAAAACCACTATTGTGTTATTTTTTTTCCTGTTAGTCAACTTAGTAAACCTATTCACGTCCGAGCAAAATAAATGGAGCAGGTGAGAGCATCTTCGTACACCTTTTTTTATAATATATTTTTTTGTAGATATATATAAAAAGTGTAAGGGGGAGTACTAATAAATTGTACTCGAGGGAAGATGCCTGCTGGGCAACAGGTGCGTTACAGAAAACAAAATGGTTTATGACCAGCGATGATGGAAAATGTAGTTGTTGTTGTTGTTGCGATGTCAGTTTCTTCTTATCATCTGAGATTTCGCGTTATATCGAGGATTTCTGGTTATCACTAAATAATTGTGGTATTTGTTTTTAATATAACATATAACATGAAATATGTAATAGGGTGAGTTGATTTAGTTTTTTTTTCATACTTTACGTTATATTGTTTTTTATTATTATTGTTTCGCGTTATATCGAGGTTTTGTGTTTATGAGTAATTTTGAGTTGAGAAATTTGATTTACAAAAGTGGGTTTGTTTTTTTGTTTTGGGGTTTATTTTTTATTTATTTATTTTTTAATTTCGCGTTAATCGAGGATTTTTAATTAATATAAAGTTTTAATTAATTTTTAACAACTTTTTTATATCATATAAATATTGAAAAAATTTAATATACAGGTTGACTCAAAAGTCTTGGTGTAATTTTAAACTTAATGAAAACTGCACCAAAACTTATGAGACACCCTGTATATCAAGAGTTTCTATACTAATTTAGTTGATATAAATTGGTCTGATACAGTTTTTGCGTTAAAAGAGGAGTTTCAATTAATATATAGTTTTGATTATTTTTCAACAAACTTTTTTCATAGAAAAATTTAATATACAGGGTGTCCCAAAAGTCTTGGTGGAGGTTTAAGCTCGACTAAATGAAAACTGCACCAAGACTTATGAAATACCCTGTATATCAAGAGTTTTTTTTTACATTAAATCAATTTAGTTGACATAAATTGGTCAAAAAATAATTTTCGCGTTAAACAAGGATTCTACAATACTATCTTACTTAATTCATAATCATAGATTTTTAATTGATAATCATAGGAAAAACCACCTTATACATATTATAAATTACAGGATTTAAATATACATCCATAGATCTTGATATTTCGCGTTAACCGGGGTTTTTGTCATCTTTAAGTCACAAGATCTTTTTATCGTATCATCTTTGGTAACATCCTGCTGTTCACAAAACCACTTTCCCGTGTATAATTTGCACCACGGGTAAGTATAACCGTTGTTTTTATTGCCAAAGGGCGAGTTTAAAGAAAGTGACGTCATTCACGACCACTCTATCATCATCATCACCTTTGATCTGCAGGTGATGACGCAACAATACACAGGTAAAGTGTATCGCTAATCGATCGGAAATTGTGGGCGGAGTTAAAAAGGTGGTATCCTCTTCTTTTTAATGGTATCTTTTCTTTTTGTATCCTCTTTCGATTGTGTTATCGGGTGCAATTCGTTCGATTAGATACAGGAAACAGTACATTCCGATGTAATGATAGTATACGTGTATCCTTTAGTTTAATTATCTTGTAAATGGTACACTTTGGTAGTGTTGTTTATATCAGGGTTTCCCAAAGTGTGGGTCGGGACCAACTGGTGGGTCGCGAGCCAATTTTTGGTGGGTCGCGAAAAGTAAAAAGTTAAAAGTAAAAACCAGAACGTGAAGTTACACTTCTTTAATTTGCTTGGTTGTAGTAAAATATATTAAAAAATTATCATTTTAGCCCCTCCCAACTTTCATAACATATGCTATTGGATGGGTCCCAATGTAATGCCATTTTGTAAAAGTGGGTCGCGGTCCATCAAAGTTTGGGAACCCCTGGTTTATATTGTTAATAATTTACAAGTGTCCAGTTTTTAGGTGGGAATCGTTCGCTTATTCAGTTTTAGTATTAAAAAATAATCGATATTTTTCTTTGGAAAACAAAAACAAACCGAAGAAATGATCGTGTTATATCGAGGAATGTCCCCTAATAATAAATAGTTGTTGTACAAGGCATTATCATATGGGGTGATGTTCTCCCCTGTTCAGAATTAGGAGACTTCGAGTTTCGTATAATCGCCATGTGAGAATTCTTTTTGGATTGAATTCTTACTGTTCTATTTCTTCTTTTCTTAAAACTCGAAAGATTTTAACAATTCCTCAAAAAATTATATATTATCGCTTACTAGAAATCAGTAAAGCTTTTAGAACATCTAACCATCCGCTTTCGTTTTCAACATCTTGGATAGTTAACACTGAATCTCATCGAGAAGTGTCATTTTACTATTGGGTAGTCATTCAAAATTCGCTCTTGCAAGGTTTCCTTTGGTGATGGGTTACCCATATCAATTAGAAAACTGCCTTTTAATTGTAAAAATTAAAGTCTCCATTTTAAACGAAAATGTTTTATATATTGTCTAAATATTTTGTAAAACTTTCTGTAAAATTTGTTTGTCTTTATGAGACGTAAAATTATAAGTGGGGAATCGCGCTAAAACGGGGAATTCGCGTAATATCGATGACTGAGTTACTTTTACGATGACTGATAATAAACTCGGGTATATCTAGTATTGTAAGCTATAAATGACAATGTTCGTAAATAAAGTAGTGAGTTATACTGTAGTATTCTATATTATTCATATACAGTTTATAAAGTTTATTAATAATAAATACGGAAGGCTTAAAAGAAAATACGGAAGCTTATTTATGACTACTATAGTTTTATAAAAATTATAAAATCCGCTTTAAGTGTACGCTTTGAAGGTACACGGTGGTTATAAAAAAATTGATAAAAATCCAACTTTTAAATTTCCGCCATGTTTAACATTGAAATTCCGGGTGAAATTTCTTCCACTTCCGGAAACATGCTTCCCCTCTCATTTATTCATGGTCAACTTCCATCCAGTGGTCACTCTATAATGACAACAATAACCAATCGTCAGCCATTGAACTTCACCACAACAACAATTTCTGACTGACTAAATGCCAGGTTAACTACATGGTGGTGGCTGACTACAGAGTTGTTAACTAACTACCGTTTTTAGTAAGTTATACTGGTAAAAATAAAACAAAAATTTTAGAAATATGTGATACTTGGGTTTTTAAAATATAGAATTGTTAATATAATTTTGTTATGATATTTTGCAATATAGTTTTTTACTAAGATTGAAAATTTGAGGGCAAGGTTCTGCCTTGAAAAGCACGTAATTCATTGACCGGTGGTTTATTGATAACAAAACTATATTGTAAAGTCGTACGTAAAAAAAATATGACTAATGTATACATTTTTGTAAGGGTCATAGTTGAATATTATTATTGTCGTGAAATATTTGCATTTATTAAATATTCTTCCTCTTCCTTATCCTGCATTGCTATTCTATTAATTTTCGTACACACAGAAATATTTATATAATTACATAGTGTTTTTTATGTATATTTTGTACACTTTCGTATATCATATTAAACTACCCGGAAGGACGTATTAAATAAATTCCTGAATTTTAGCATAGTATTATTACGATATATATGAATTCGAACGATTTTAAAAGAAACTGACCCCAAATAGAAAGTCAAACAAAAAAACCTTGTTTTAACGCGATTTTATTACAATTGATACTTATTACAATCTTTTATTTAACTTGACTGGTCGTAAAAAAAGTTTCAACATGTTCCGATGTTTCAACGTCGTTTTTACTTATGTTCCCAGTATCGTACAAACTTGAAATTTGGTATTCTAATTAATTCTGCGTGATAATTTTATGTCAAATTTGGAGACATCCAGGTCGTGTTAATTACGACCTTGACAGTATTCAAACATTGGTTTTACCTGGTAAAGTGTTGCTTACGCTTTGATCCACTTTTTTTTTAAGTTTCTATTTTGGTTAGCATACAATCAGTAAAATATAAAAAAACTGCCTGCAGCTTTTAAGTGCTCAAAACCATTGGATGTCGGGAAATAAAAAGCTTTTGATTGGTAGGCCTGTACCCGGATGAAGCTGTTAGCGCTTGCTGTTGGTACAATACAGAACTTTAAATCGAAATATAAATATAAAGCAATATTTTGTTTGGCTGGCTTTGGCTTAAACCAAGCTCGGTGTAGTAAGGTGTTGCTCACGCTTTTCTTGTTGTTTTTATGCGTTGTTCTCGCGTTGTTTTTGTTTTGATTGATATTAGATATATTGCATTAGCTTGCATGTTCTGGGAAAAAATTAGTAAACCTGTGCATGTTTTTCTTTCTTTTTTTTTTTTTGATAAAGTGTTGTATTGTCAGCTTCTTTTTTGACTGCCCAGTTGGGTGCTAAAATCCTCCTTATTCTATATTTTTCTTGCGTTAGATTGTTTTATTCTACAGTACTTTATTAATTAAATTTTGTCTTGCATTATTACTGTACCTGGTTTGCCTCCTGTTTTTATTTTATTTTTATTTGTCGCTTTGTTTTGTTCTCCAGCTCGGACTTGGTTGGTCAAAAGCTTTAAAAAAATCAAACACAATGCAATGTACTCATTTAACCCCACTGGGGCCAATTAAAAGAAAGAAAACTTTGAGCTTGTTTTGAACTGGAGGAAAAAGCGGAGCCGGACAGTTATACAAATCTGTTTGTTGGTGGAGGGGAAGCAGAAATCAGAAAGATTATTTGGAAATATTTATGTCCATTTAAGAATCATAGTGGCGCTGCAGTCAGTCATTTTCCAAATTTTTCATAGGAGGTTGTGTGGTGGTATGCAAAAATGAAACCTTAAACATAAAACACAATAACGACTAAATAACTAAAAGAAAATTAACAATTCAAATTTTAGCATTTATATTTGGTGACGATTTTAAACTGTCTTGGCGATGGATGGTGAAAGAGCATTTTGACGTAGAACTACGCCTGAACATGACGTACCACTATCTGGCCACTTCACTAGGAGCCATTTAGCATTGAAACAGTTATGACGTCAAGGTTCTATATTTACATTAGAAATTGTAAATATAGAATTTTGGCGCCCTCTGCTTAAGCGGCTCAAGTCGGCCATTGTGGATTTCTCGCTTCGCTACGACTCGGTGAGGAGGTAAGAGAATATGATCATCCCTGTAAATTAAATAATTGTTTCAAACGTTCAAATTTGTTCTAGCCTGAAGGTGAAACGTTGTTAGTATGAAATAAAACTTAGTACAACTTCTTCTACACGCGGTAACTGAGCGCTCAACGTTTCTTTATTTTAGCATGATTTTAGCAGGTGGCAGGACTTGGTTGTCTCGCCAGTTTTTTTGAGTTTGTAATTTAAATGTAATTTTTACACGATTGAATTTGTGGTGTAATAGCTGTGAAAGATCTTATAAGTGTATAAATATAGGGTTGAGTTGGAATAGAGGTATGGAGGTGGTGGGTTGAAGGCTAATAATAGCACGGTGAATTCAATGTGACGACTGCCGCTTATCAAAGCCCCCGTGGCGGCTGCTTCACTTTGTTGTTTGCCGGACTCTGGCACAATGCTTCAAAAATATATTAAATGGACAATGACTTATGAATCATTGTCACAAAGATTAATCTAGTAACCAATTTTAAACGTTCTCCGTATGCTAAATAATTAAACTTTAAATTAATATATTACAATTATTATTTTAATGAAATAAA
>JAQIWH010006230.1:0-13186 GCA_034695005.1 Cryptops parisi
TTAACTCTTTGAAAATGTAACATCCTTTTAAACACAATTTATTTTATTTTAGACCCGACTCCCTATGCGACAACTCACATGTCTGAATATTATCCAGAATCAAGTGGTAGTGTAATGATGCCAGGGGCATTTGCTCATGGTGAAGCTTCTGGGACTTGGAAGAAACAAATTCCAGGTACTTTTGCAGTTTATCAAATTCTACCATAAAACAGTGAATTCCAACAATTACTTATTTCAATGCAAGATGAAAACCATCAACGTCATGAAACAGCCTTTGTGTTTCCATCCGGTGCTGTTCAAGTACTTCCTCGTGATATTAGAAACAACGATGACTATGATCCTCCACCAAAAGGTAACTGTTATTTTTATTACATAATTTTAAAATGCTCTGTAATTTGCATCGTAATTGTGGTCGTTCAAATAATTCATTTAATGGATATTTCTGATGAATTTGTATGAATGAGTATTGTACATTCTTGATTGAAGCACTTATTGTGCATTATAAATTTGCTTCATTAATAGCGCACATGTCCGGCAACTTTAATGCTCAAGATCTGTCAAATGAAAATGCTCAATTTCTTCACGCTTAAAAAGGTTTATGTCCTTTGGAAACGATTCCCGAAAAGCGAAGAATTGATTCTTACAATTTCTGTAATTCTCAATGTCAGTAATATTAGTTGTGTTTTATTGGTGTAGTAATGTATCAAATTTAAATATGCTAATGTTATGTATGTATTATTGGAATATTCAATGAACAGTTATCACTTTACATTTTTCAACTCAAATCCTCTCCCTTGTCAACTGTAGTAAAAACTGTGCATGCTTAAACAGTAGTTTGTAAAACAACAACAAATGTAATCATAAATTCCATTTTTTTTTTAAACTTGTAAGTCTTACAGCTAAATAAATATATGTCGCATATATCTTTGAATAATTAAACGACCAACAAAAAATACACACAGAAACTGGGTAAGAAAAGAGTGTGTTACAAGATTTATCCCCATGATAACTATTGGACGAATGTAACGTAATGACGTTTTCCGTTAAAAAACAACAGCTGAAGAACAATAAATGTTGGTGTAATGAATTTGTTCGGTATCATTTCGAATTGAGCACAAAATTGATCATTGCTTTTCATGGGCAATATACTGTATAATTACATGAACTGAACAATTTGATTATACTATGCACGCGCGATTGCATCTTATAGTGTACATTACGTTAGTGTGCATAGCACAAGGTGTGCCTCAAGTTTTGTTAAACTGAACTTGGAAAAAACCAAACACAATTACTCTTAGTGGTTTGCAATCACCACACAATGACTGTGGAACAGCTTTGTAGCAGAATAGCGCACACTATGTGCTTGAGAAAAAACTTAACATTCAGTTAATGAACTAATGAAATACTTGTAAATTACATTCAGGATGGTCAAATAGGTTTGTAGTTGTGGATTTGAATCAGATTATCCAGTTACATATCAAAACCAAATAACAAAAGTATTACTTCTTATTTTTCGTGAAAATCGAACCGACTTGGTGTTTTGTCGAATTTTGAAGGTTCTTGGATTTATCTTAAACTTTGCAGGCTTGTTCAGTGTGCTCCGAAGATGTTGTATGTTCAACACAAGAGAACATAATGTCAGTCTTGTGAGTAAATAATCCACTACAGATCAAAAGTTTCGTTCAAAATTTGTCGATTGATACAACTCTTAAACACCCAGACACAACTAGATCTTTCGCAATCAACTCTATAGTAATAGATAATAATATAACAATAGCAAAATAGGACTACAGTTTATTAATAAAAGTTGTTCCATTTCATGCCCTCCATCACCTCTGAGTTACGAATAGTTATTCTGAATCACTCTGTATATAAAAGCCACGTGAGGGGTGTTCTGTCTAGGCAAAAATTACGCGAAAACCTGGAGGCAACAATTTTGTCAAGTATGTTATGCCATCAACGAATACTTCAAAGAAAAAACATCAAATTCACAAATAACGTCCACGATGGGGTGTGTAACGGAAAATTGCTGTAACGAAAATTGAAACACCCTTATGTCTCACAAACTAATTGACATAGCTAAAACACATTCATACAAACATTGTAAGGTACACAATGTTATATACGAATATGCAAAAAAAAACATTCATTAATTATGCCAATGCCGGGGTTTATAATGGAACCCATGGCATAGTGAAATGCCAAATGCAGAAACTAAAACACACACCACATAAATACCACAGAAACCTATACCACAGAAACTAAAACACATCATACCAACAAACCTCCTTAACATTTTCCAGTTGCATTAATGCAAGATTTTGTTTCAAGTCACATAAAAAGCACCATGAATTCACCCTAATGACGTTATTCAGAGATAAACCCTCGGCTCCATGGAGCCCACTTTGACTTTTTTTAGGGTACCCAGGCAACTGCTGGGTTCCCACGAAAAATTTACAAATTTACTATTTAACAATAACAATAATAACAACACACCGAGCAACGTTGTCCATGGAGAGACAACAAACATTGAAAAAGTAAGTACCTTTATAAAAGAAAAGTGAAAGTCATTTCAGTTTAGACAGGTTAACCAACCTGAGCAACGCGATCGGCCGAAGTGTTTGACCGCTGCACACAAAAGTCAGTTTTTTGGCTAGTTAGATATTTAGGTTTTAGAGGCGCACCAACTGCCTATACTCTAGAGGCTTGTTATATGGCGCCCACTGAAACACAAAACTTTATAACACTATATAAGCTGATCAAGACCCGACAGCTTCAAGAACCTATACATTGTTGAATGTATAGGTTGAATGGTACGAACGTGGTTCCCTAGCACCTCCGGAAGCGTGGGAGACAGGAGGCAGCGTCTGCGAAGGGGTTCGTAAAGTGGACAATCCACCAGGACATGATGGACTGAGACCTATTACAGGCAGGATACCAAGGCCAAGGCTATTTTCGCCCAACTACCGAAGATTTAGACTTGACTCTTGGATGTAATGATAGTGTATCAATTATGAGGCCTACAATACGAACAGGTGTAAAGTACAATATATGTAGTAATATTTTAAGTAATACCACATGTTGAAGCTTAGGCTCTTGTACCTTTGGACACAGGCTCGTTTTGTACCTTGGGACATGTCTCAAACAGTGCTAAGCGTGATGGTCAAGTCTCAAACAATGATAAAGATAATGATCCTTGCTTTTTAAGCCTCTGGATGAGGATACCAGCAGCACACATCAGATGAAAAGAGTGCCTGCCATCATCACACTCATGTTTAGACCAGGACGGTAATACTACTCATGTTTAGACCACTACTAAATGTTTAGACCACATACAGGAGAGTAATGCAGGAGAACAAAAAAAAAATTCGAGAGTAAAAATAAATTTGATGAAGCTGTATACGAAATATGATTTGATACGAAATATACTTGGATTAAAATAAACAATAATATACAGGCGCTCCTCTACTAACAAACTTTTGACTTACTAACTTTCAGAGATACGAATAAACACAATCGTAAATACATTTTTTGTTTGTTTTACTCTCATTTCCTTTTTTGCAACATCAAATTTTGTTCTGCACGTCAATTCCGCCTAGTACGGAATCTGGCCGCTACTAACGCTTGCGCAGCACTCTAGCGGCAGCATCCCAGTTGTTTGTAATAGCGTTAGCACTTGGCAGTGAGCCATCTTAATGAACACAAAGGTGGGGATTATTGAAAGACTCGATGCTGGACAAAAAATGGTTAACGTCACACTCTTGCAAAATGAATCGTTCTACAGTTGGAACAATATATAAAAACAAAGACAATAATGGTTGATATGGTTGATTAGCGACTTGCGAACATTTCAAGATACGACTCGTTCGTTAGTAGAGGAGCTACGTAATTTAGAACAACGCATATGCTTAAATATGTTAGTGTCCCAAGGTACATTACTGCTCTTGTACCTTGAGACAGTGGCGGGGGGGGGGGTTTAGTTATTACTTTTTAACGCTATCTTTAAATTGGTGATATTCTACAAAAAAAATTATACTTAAATTCTAAAAAAGTATACTTAAAGTAGGCCTACTTATGTAGTTAATGCTGTCATAATACTGATGTGTGGGTAAGTGCCCCTCCCTGCTCCCCGTTGGCTACTACGCCCATGCTTTGGGGGCGTACCTCAACCTACTAAGAAAAATCTACAAAGAGTAAGAACTATTCAATGACAACAAATTAATAAATGTAATGTATAATGAAGACATCACGAGGCGTCTGAAACAGAACGTAATCGCATGAATAGTGATTTTTAGTGTGTACGAATACTGTCAATGAAAGTTTTAAATTTTTTATAAATGATGACTCAACTTGAAATAAGTCATCAAATAACTTCGAACTAAGGATTCATTAACGACAAAAAATTGTCTACATTTATGCAAACAAAGCCAAGGCAAGGTATAGTGACACTGATTATGCACATACAAGCTCGATTAAAATCTGAGCTAATTGTTTCAGGCTGCCGTATATAAAAAATTTCTAACTCATCAGTCCCAGAATACGTTCCCAATGGAAAGTGCTCATTTTCAAATAAATATTGTAAAGCATTAAAAATAACATTTATTAAGCTATAAGTTGCTATATTCAATACGTAGGCCTATGCAATGTTAACTGTTATTACGCATAACTTTTCAAAGTAGTCAATTTTTTTATATAAATTATTTCCTACTTGTAGAGTTCTGTTGCATCCATTCTCTTCTGAAAGAAGTAAAGAGATCTGGGGGTGGGGTGGACTATACATTCGCTTTGTATAAAAATTTTTACTTTCTAGTAATTATTAAAATATAAACTGTACGTTAAGTATAAAACCATAGACAGATTCACCAAATGCACAGCTCTAAGAGCATGGAGTAGGCAAATCACGTGATCGATCTCTGGTTCTCTCCCTACATCAGGTTGACAGCTGCACCATGGCGACTCTGCGTCATTGCCCGCTATCGTCCCTTCATATTTTGTGTCTCTTGTTAATCAATTCTGCTCATCAATTATACTCACTTCAATACGGCATGCAAGGTAAGTCTACTTCTTTCGTTAACCCGCTATAATTTTTAGTGAATCACAGAAACGACCAAAAACACAACATTTCCGGCATGGTCTCGCAAATGCTGAAATCGCACCCCAGAGTAGTTAGTAGTGACAAACAGTTCCACTCCACCTCACGAGAGGAATCGACGAGAGCGAAACCTCAACGATGAGTGCAATGCATCGTGGGATTGGTACTACAGTATAAGTATAGCGGTTAGACAAGTTTAGTTTATTAGCAAAGAAGTATCAGTGTCCCAAAAAAGATAGGTCCGAAGAGGGGGGGGGCTGATATCACTTATTTCCTCTTTATGCATGGGTTATGAAGCATAACCTGAGAAAAAAAATGTTACAATATTCACATTTTGTGTGATTGGAAATTTAAAAATGATCAACTATTGACCTACATAGCAAATTTGTCATAACTGCAACAAAATAGAAAATTATATGCCAACATTGTCATTAGTTTGAACAATATTCAATATCTACAGTTAATGTTTCCCATAAAGCGTTCACAAAGCATAATTCCCTACCCTGATAAACAAAACTTTAGTTTAGATAAGGAGCCCATATTTCGCCCCCGTGCCTAATTTTGCCTCCTTCCGTTTCTCGGTCCTACTGGTAGGACCGGTATTGGCTCCAGCACGTCTGCCCAGAGGAAGTCAAACAGAGCTAGTTTTGAGAGTTGGGTGGTCCAAGAAACTTCTGTTCAGATTTTATGAAGATGTTTCGTTTTCTTGATAAGATGAGTTCTTTGCAGGGTCATTAATAGTAGTCCTTCAAATCTAGTGAAAGCGTTATTTTGTAGTATCTACATGTTATGGGCTTAGGTACGGTGTCAATTAAAGAGTGTATGAGTTATGCACCATTTTTTTCGGGTTGACTTGTTGAGGAGGTAGGAGCCGTGATGTCATTGTGAAGGTTAGTTTCTAATTCCGTCCCCCTTCATATTCCTTGTTTCATTCAGAGAAAGAAATTAGGAGCTTATGGTGAACAATGGATTTACTGTAAAAAATATTTCACGTGTATGCATGAAACATAATCTGGCGTTTCTTTACATTTTTCAACTAAACTTCATCAAGTCGTGTTTAAAATTTTCTGTAAGTATAAAATGTGGTATTAATTTACTACATTCGACTAATTATGTTCACCTCTGTAGTGACTTTTTGCAATCAATAAGAATAAAGTTAAAAAAAATTAATCAACGCTTTAATTGGCTCGTTTCTTTCGGAATTTTTCATAGTGGCGAAAGTAAGAACACTTTTTTGTGCGTACCATTAGTAGGCCCTACGTATATTTGAAATTAATTTTTTGGGGCACTAACAATTGCTTATACAGGCGATTTGCCTTTGTTTCCAAGAGATAGCTAATGAAGGTAATGTCAAAACTTGGAGCTCAGGTTATTTAATACGGTGTCGAGGTAAGAAAAAGTGACTTGTTGGCAATATATGGGCCCTTTACCTTGTCACCAGTAAACAATTCCTAAAATATTTTTTTACCGTACTGGTGACTGAGTCGACTTTTTTTAACACCATCACGACGTTTCGTCTCTCGCCTATAGGCTTTGTCAGGTAAGAAAAGAAAAGCAGGGGAAAGGAAATTGCAAGACATAGACAAGAAAACTGTTTACTAAGAGAACTGTTACGGCTATCTTTAACCACACCCTTAAATGATCACAGAGTTTGGTTAGAAATAGCTGTGAAAAACATGTCACCTGTCTCTTTCTCACACTTTTTGTTTTTCCTTCGTTTCCTTCTTATCGAAGAAGAACTAATTTTACGAAACTAATAGGTGAGAGGTGGTTTTATATTTTATATATGACGCATTGTTTTTAATTTAGCTCCCACGTTCCAATCAGCTTTTCCCAAAGTCTTTGAATTTTCAAACTCGACTGGTGGTCAACTCTTTTGCTCAGTCAGTGGAAACCCTGAGCCAAAAGTATCATGGACCTTTGCTGATGGAGCTTTAGTAATCAACAATACTCCAGGATTGCGCCATGTTGACCGAGATGGAACTTTGATATTTTCACCTTTCAAAGCTGAAGATTACAGGCAAGATGTGCATGCAGTTCAGTATAGATGTCAAGCAACAAACAAAGTTGGCACCGTTGTTTCTAATGCTATCCAAATTAAAGGCGGTAGGAAGATCTCAACTTATGTTTTTCCCCCTGTCCCATAGTTCGTTCTATCTATGTTAACATGATCATGTTCACAGTTGTCATTCAATCATTTGATGTCCATGTATACGACGCTTATGCCGTAAGAGGAAACTCCGTAGTAATGAAATGCCACAAACCTGAATTCTTACAAAGATATGTGACGGTCAAAGAATGGATAAAAGATTCGGTTATGTTGATATCTGCTTCAGAAATGCAGCCTGGTTGGTGTGCCATTTACTACAGTAATCTATGCTGAAACCTCATTAAATAATTGTGGCTGCACCAAAAATATTTAATTTCTTTAGAGTCTAAATACTTGCTGCTACCGAATGGAGACCTTTATATTCGTAACGTTTCAAATGATGATGGAATGACCTCGTTTCGTTGTCGAGCCACTCATCGTTTGACAAACAAAACTACCACCAGCATCAGCGCAGGTCGTCTAATAGTTACAGGTGACCAAGACTTTCGTAATTGTTTTAATCAAATGGATGATATTACAATAATAATGCAAGTTTTATTAAACTATCACAGATCCAGAAACCACTATCCCACCGAAAATTGTTTTACTAGACTCAACTATGATTATTGAAAGAGGCAAAAAATTATTTTTGCCTTGTTTGGTTCAAGGAAACCCAGCTCCAATAAGCTCGTAAATCAGTTATTTAACTATTTTATGTAGAGTACATTAATATTTTTTATCAGTAGAATTCTTTCAATAACAGTTGGTCAAAACAGACGAAAAATGGACATGTATCAGAACTCCATACGAATGATAGAATTTCTCAAATTTCTGGATTCTTATCAATTAACAACATTCGTGCTACTGACTCAGGACCATACATGTGTTCAGCTGAGAACAGTGCGGGGTCAGACAAAATGGCAATTGAAGTTACTGTAGCTGGTAAACGATTTTATTTTACGGTTTCAGCAATCAATAGTGTGTAAAAGGTTTTGATACATTTTTACATTATGTTATAGCTCCACTATCCGTGGAAATCACTCCATCAGAAAGATTTGTAGACTTGGGACATTCAATAACTTTAGAATGCAAAGTGTCCGGTAATCCAGTCACTACCTTGTACTGGTTGAAAGATGGAAAACGACCCTCAGAAGAACTAAGAATCATTCAAACCAACGATAATACTTTCCACATAAATTCTATGGGCTCATCGTACGTGGGAATATATCAATGCTTTGCTAGTAATTCTCTCTATTCTGTGTTTACATCTGCAGTGTTGAAACTAGGAGGTAGGCCTACATCATTGTTATTGACACCCGTGCGAATAAATCACATTGTACGTTAATCAAAGATAAAACATTTATTTTAGATACATTGCCAGAATTAGTTCATACATTTGAAGAACAAGTACTGCAACCAAGCCAACGTGCTATTTTAAAGTGTAGTGCAAAGAGAAATCCAACACCTGAAATATTTTGGATGCTAGATAGTAACAATATTTCCACTTCTGCAAACATTAGAATAGCCAATTCTATTGAAGAATATGATGAGGGACCGATGATAACAACAACGTTGACTATTCAGCATTCAATGACAGAAGATGGTGGAATATATCGTTGTGTAGCAAAGAACAAAGCAGGCAAAGTTATTCATCAGCGCAGAATTAACGTCTATGGTAAGCTTACTTGTTCAGTAACAACTAAATTAATAATAAAAAACGCACATTTGTAAAATTCTAATCTATGTTTCTGGATAGGTGACATTAAAGTAAGAAATAATCAGCAAGTTGCTGCAACAGCTGATGAAGCTGTGCTACTTGATTGTCCATTTTATGGATATCCTATTAAAGCGATATCATGGGAAAAAGGTAAATTGTGTTATTCATATTACAGTACTTTCCAGAAGAAGCCGAGACTTTTAGTATAGTATGTAATACTTAATGATCATCATAAACATTTCGTTATTTTGCCAGATGGTCGACGTTTACCCATGAATATGTGGCAAGGCCTTTTCAAAAATGGGACTCTCAAAATTGGAAAACTCCAACGAGGCAAAGACAATGGAAAATATACATGTAAAGTGGAAGATGAAAACGGACAAAAAAAGAGAGGAGAAATAGAATTAATGGTTTTAGGTATGTCTCCTGTTCACGTTATTGCAGTTGATTAATCAGTTGTTAACTACCATTCTAAACTTCCAGTCCCTCCTCAAATCACGCCGTTTTCCTTCCAAGATGAACAGATCCGGGAAGGAACACGTGCGAGAATTCAATGTGTTGTGAGAGATGGCGACATGCCTTTAACAATCTCTTGGGTCAAAGATGGTCAGCCTATGCCTTCAGATTTAGGCGTAACCATTCGTGACGTAGATGAGTTCTCCAGCATCCTAATGATTCGTACCATTACACCCAAACATAATGGCAACTACACGTGCATCGTTTCGAACGCAGCTGGACGTGCACACCACACTGCACCACTCTTCGTGAATGGTAATCTAACTTCATTTCTTGTGTCTGGTTTCAGTGCCCCCCAAAATTCTACCTTTTGCTTTCCAAGATGATCAGTTCTACAAGGGCATGAGAGCTTATCTAGTGTGTGCTGCTAGTCAAGGTGAACTGCCCATCATTTTCACATGGCTGAAAGATGGACAACTAATATCTCCATCCTTGAGAGTGACAACTCGCGATATCGATGAACATGCCAACTCGTTAAGCATAGAGAGTGTTTCATCAGTACATTCTGGCAATTACACATGTGTAGCCAGAAATCGAGCGGCTAGTGCATCTCATACCACCGAACTATTAGTTCATGGTAGGAAAATGTCAATTACTTAATTGTTTGCAACCATGCTTATTTCGAAACACTTTCACGTATTAGCCACTGGTGTACCGTACCTAAGATGGGACAATGGGTAATTGTATTTAGCTTGTAGTGGAACGTAGAAGAGAAATATCTTAGTCATTATTACAAATAAAAGTAAATGTAATTGCAAATATTATACATAAAAAATTAATAATATAATTACAATTATTGATATTTGGGTTCCCTAATAAATCAACAAATACAATTTAATGTAATGCTGCACATATTATGAACAAACCAACAATGTCGTTAAAGTTATCTAGACAGCACAAATCTCGAGGCATGTCAACGCAGCTTAACTTTATTTTAGGTGATTTCATAATTTCATAGTATGTTGAGTAAATTTGGCAAACAACTCTTAGTTAATACTCCATCCATCCCTATAATTATTTAAATACTAAACGTCAGCATATACCTACAGTACAAGATTTCATTTATTGAAATACATTTTATTGAGTGGCTACTATTTCATACATTTCGTAGAGAAAATATTCGTGGAACTCGTACGAACGTCTGGGTCATTAGGATACTGGAGAAGAAACGTTAAAATTTGGCATATTATTAAAAGTATTAAATACGGTACTTAAATTGAAAGGTTGCATTTACCAAAGTTCTGGTATGAATTTTCAGTAATACCAAGAATTATTCCCTTTGCGTTCCGAGATGCTATTCTCGTGGGGAACTCAGCGAGAATCACATGTGTAGTGGATCAGGGAGATCTTCCCATCAACTTACGGTGGTTGAAAAATGGAAACCCAGCAACCAGTATTGAAGAAATCAAAACTCGACCTATCGATGAGTACTCCAGCATCCTGACCATCGAATCAGTTCGAATGGAACATTCAGGATCATACACCTGCGAAGCCACTAATGCAGCCGCTACCGCTTCTTATTCCACGATTTTAACAGTCCATGGTAAATACCACAACAATTATTTTGTATATTCATTTGTTTTCTAGTCCCACCCAAACTCGTGCCATTCACATTTCAAGACGACTTGCTCGAGGGCACGTTAGCACGCGTTTCATGTGTTGTAAGTCGGGGAGATTTGCCTCTCACTATCAGATGGCTCAAAGACGGTCAAGCTATTCCCGTGGAACTGTCCATTAAGATTCGAGACTTCGATGAATACTCTAGTGTACTCTCTATTGATCCACTGACATCTAGGCACTCGGGAGACTACACATGTGTAGCTAAAAACCAAGCAGGAATGGCTACAATAACAACAAAGCTCTCTGTCAATGGTAATGGACCATGCTTATGAAATCTTTTCATTGAACAGTCAATCTTTTCAATACTTTGTCTACTAACGTCGTGAGTTCAGAGTTCAGACAAAATGAAACACGTCAATTGTAATGTCTGTGCACTTAATGTACAGTATGTTCAAGACTAAAGAGTAAAAAAAAGTCAACTTCAGAAATTACTTATATGTTAACAAAATAACATAAAACTAAAATAACATTATCATAAACATATATTACGTTAGTGAAAAATATATCGACAAAATGTGACGTTTAGCGTTTCTATTAATTAGCTTTAGTGTATGAAAAAGGGTCTACATATAAGACCAGGGTTAATGATGTTTCAAAGTCCTGGAAAATTATTTATTGTTGATTTATAATGTATTACGTTAGATTTAATGTTCACCAATTTAACAGATTAGAATAGCTGAAGTTTCACTTAAAACTTTTTTTCCTCGCAGTACCTCCTTCTTGGGTAATTGAACCGGAAGATACTTCTGTCAAAATTGGTCAACAATTGACAATTCAATGTCAAGCTAATGGATTTCCTCAACCTAGTATCACATGGACAAAATCTACAAGTAAGAAAATTAGTTCAACCCAACTTAATGATTACAATTCACAATATACAACGTTACGTTGCATACGATATTTCAGGTAAATATCTATTGAAGGATCTGTTATCAGAAGAATTTATTGCACTACAACATGATGACCATTACTCAGTTTTTGGGAATGGTACGTTAATTATTCACGAAGTTTCAAAAGATGATGCAGGAGAATATTATTGCATGGCAAACAACGATGTGGGAAGACCATTAAGCACGGCGTTTGTGATTCGAATTAATGGTACGTGAAAACTTAATTTTTATCAACGGTATATTATAGCTACGTTATATTATTGTATTGAAACTTTTACCGGGATATGATTTTATATGATAACTTGGTTTTAAGCTGCACCTGATTTCGAAGTTTTTCATAAACAACTGACTGTGAAAAAAAGCGAAACTTTAAAGATTCCTTGCAAAGCAACTGGTGACACTCCTATTACATATCATTGGATGATCCTTAACGACACCATCGATTCTAGTTTAAAAAGTCAAAGGTATAAACCGAATTATGTTTTGGATTGATTTTTGCTACTCCAGGACAGTAATCACAATATCAGCACGATTTCGTTTGTTTTTCTTTTAAATCGCCAGGTATAAAATAACTAACACTGCTGCCAATGGCCACTATATGTCAGAGCTTTCTATTGTATGGGTGGACAAAAAAGACTCCACTGAATTTGTGTGTTTAGCGAAGAATTCCATTGGACAAAATAAGATGACTGTTCGAGTAATTGTTCAAGGTATGAAGAAAATACAATTCGATTTCAGATAAAATGAGATAGTTTTTGAAAATGATTTTTCCAAAGAATCACCCGAAGCACCAACCATCACTTCAATCAAGGCAGTTGAACAAAACATCGAACTGCACTGGACAATTCCGTATGATGGTAACAACAAGATAAGAAAATACTTCATTCAATATAAACAAGCATCAGGTTAGTAATAGTATACAAAATACCATTTTGTCATTTTATCACACAAAAAAATCACATACGCAAACTTTTCAGATTCCTGGGCAGAGAATGATAAAATTTCTATTGTATCCAGTACAAGAAACTCAACTTACATCCAACGGCTTACACCTTCAACCGTTTATAATTTTCGAGTTACCGCAGAAAACGAGATCGGAAATAGTTCCTTTAGTGAGGAATCTTTCGTCAAAACAGAAGAAACAGGTTTCTGCTACAGTATCAGCATAATATATCTATTTTAAAAACTACCTGAAAACTTGTACTAAATGTTAATGTGTGGGAATTAGTACCAACAGGTGCACCAGATAATGTACAAGCTGA